>JADWOT020000771.1:0-111355 GCA_036345935.2 Taenia hydatigena | reverse complement strand
GTAGCGCTCAAGTTCTTAGTTTCAAGAGTAGACTCTTCGCTGAACTATGCAAGACCCTGTAAATTGCAAAGATGCGCACGACATTTGGGCATCCTCAGTGCAATGGACAAGTAGAAAGAAATAACTGGACCATACTAGGACTACTAAAGGCTTTTACCAAGGAGACCTGAAGATTGGGATTTAAGCCTATGACGCGCTCTTCTCGCCTATAGGACTATAGTCCACGCATTAACTGGTGTTTTCTCGTTCAAGATGCTCACAGGCCGCGAAATGAGAGCTCCATTTGATGCATTTCTACCGAGTAAGGAAGTGGATACCGACAATGCTCCGTCTAAAAGAAGGGATGAGAAAGGCGTTTCACCTTGCGCGGCGACACCTAAAACGTCTCAAGCTAGAGAAAATAAATGCCATGACAAGCACAGTCGACTCAGCGTCTACCGTGAGGGCGGTCATGTTCAAGTACATGAGTCGATTTCTACGCCTGAAATGCATTGCAAAATTTTTGCGACCCTTAAAGTAAGAAACTCCTTCCGTGTAGTAAAAGTTACCTCGCTCACGAACTACCTCGTCCGGAATGCACAACTCCGTACCCAGTCAATAACCGTCCATCACAATGGGGTCCGACCTTACAAATTTCTCCCTAGTCGAATACGATGATGGAAGAAAGAAAGCCACCCGACAGCATAATTAAAGCATGCCAACGAGAGTAACACCGGGACGGCGCTCAAAAGGCTAGGAGGCTGTGCAATACTAATGTTCTTTAAATATGTTTTGCAGGCCGAAGGCGAGAGAACAACTCAAACCTGGTCGCAAGACACCGTGGCCGCCACTCAGAGGCTGACGCATCCCCGTTTTGAACACTTCTACGGCATCACTCCACACGTTCTCCCCTAAACTATAATAAAGGTATCAAAGAATACTAAGACTTCTAATAGTAAGGGTGGGAGAAGGGAAGAGGAAGAACCTTTACAACTACTAGAGTACTTTACTTGTTTGGACTGCCGGCTTCGGTCAGGGTTGCGGAAGTGGCCATATGATCCTAGCTGCGTAGGCTGGCCTCCAGACATCCCAGCAGCTCATTTCCCTCTGCCTCTTGAGCATACAAATGTTTGCCCTAGTATTCCGTCTTCTTTGGCCTTCAGGGGAGACTCGAGGCGCTACAATTACAACAATAAAATAAGTGTCTCTGTTGGCTTAAAGTACAAGGACAAAGTTCCAGAAAATACATTAACTTAAGTTCAGTTTGGCTGATGATGATTTTTTACTTCCTGTGATTGTGTTCTGCCTGGTGGATACCGTCATTGCAACGATTTTCAGGCAAATTACCTAATTTATTATTTTGTCATTTTTAAGTAGGTTTAGTCATGTACAAAGCTAATTTAATTTAGATGGCTTAAATGTTTTAACTGGTTAATGCTAGTGTGGATGTCCCAACGTTCGTGCGGACTTTAAAAGTCGAGTGTAGGTGTGCCTGGAAATTTGGAGGTATTTAATCGGTTCTACACTTGCTGTCAGATATTCTTTGTTGGTTATTTTAAAAATTTAACCCTATTGTTGCATTTAGCTAGTGTTTATGCACACCTTTCTTTGAGTTAATTAGGTGACTTTATAAGTAAGTGTTGCTTTGTGTTCACCATTAAGTTTTCCTATGTTTTTTCCGAGACTTATAGACGTGGCTGCTCGGTGCATTTCAAAGAATTGTTACTAACCTGAGACAGGACTAATATGGCAGGAATATCACGTTGTTGGCGATGCCTAGACCCAAACGATTTCCCTTGTAAAAATGACGCTTTGGAGATCAGTTGCTCCTCTGCGAGATTGTTCATTAAGCCACCAAATATCTTCTGCCGTAATCTTGACAAACAGGTGATCGAAAGCTTCAAGTCCACTGTGGATCCGTCGCTCTATACACTGTATGCTTTATCTGATAATGATTGGACGTCTAATGTCTGGCAAAATTCGACAAATCTTTTGATTATCTCTGACAACTCACCCGATGAAAACCAAAGAGATGAAATTGCAAAGGTAAATGGCATTTGTTTCGCCCCATTTTGCGTTTAATGTTCTAAACTTTGCATATGGGATGACGATGCAGCGTGAGAGCTATTCATCAATCCATTTATTTCTTTCCATCTTCCCGACGCTTGTTTTGTGCAGGTTAGCGATTACCTTGTAGAACACCGTGGAAAAGTTTTGCTCGTTCTTAGCGATGATTGCGGTCATTCTTCTGGCGCGCACAGTATTTCATCAGCACTAAAAACATCTGATTTTTCGACTCAAACTAATCGGTGGGTTTGGAGTGTCGTGGATGACTGCCTTTGCTTACGGAATGAACAGGAGGCGCCTGTGATGGTCGTTACTAAGGTTCGGGATTGCATTTTTCTTAAAAATTGGAAAATGCAGTTTGATAAGTTAACCTTGCTTTAATTTCTAACTTATGTCATAGCTGACTGTGATGACCTACTTTTCAAGCCCAGGTGGATACGTTGAATAGATGGTTGTTGATTATCGGTTAACCGAGTTAAAGTTCAACATTTCTTCGTGAATATTATGAGATTCAATCGATCGCTTCAATCGACCGCTCGTGACACGGTTTCCTTAGTTTCTGCAGTAGCTGTCCACACTTTGGTGTTTCTGTTGCAGTACTGAGTTGTTTTATAGTTGTATTTATTTGTTCACGCAAGACCAGCGTAATTAATGACAGGTTGATATAATGTAATTAGTGAATACTTGATATGATTGACATCGCCGAGCAAAACCGTCAGTTTAGAGTAGCTACGGTGACCTTGGAAATGTGAATAACGGCTTGCATTTGCATTCATAACTGCCGTTGATGCTTTGCACAATCGATGTCTAATTACTTGATGGTTTCGGTGTCCTCTTCAGAGCAATCTGCAAGACGTCACATCTGTTTTGGACCTTCTCGGAATTTCTTGCGCGCGACAGACGGAAAGGAAGAGTTCTGCTTCAGCCACCACCCTCTATACCTGCAAACCACCTGATTCACCGGACGCAGAAGTGAGTTTTCGTCGAAGCTATAATGGCGCTATGGCGGCTGCATTTGCTTCCTACTAAGTGGTTATGTCATTGCCTAACTCCCTCTCAGCATTGAGGGAATTTACTGGAAAGCCTATTTTATTTCAAATGTATCTCACTGTAACCTCATTAGTGCTGGTTCGTTTGGTGGATTCGAAAGGAGTCTCATCCACATCTAGCGAATGGGAGGGACGGCACTTGGACTGTCTTCATGTTGGCCTTTTGTGTAGTTGAGAAATATTCAAAATTAATTTAGTTATTGCTCACCCTTCAGTGCTGTCATAGATGGTGTTGGGTCTAAGTAATTTTCAGATGTTAACTACCGACATCAATTGGAAGGGAAGTGGCATGGCTCTGTTGCATTGACAAATCTTTACAATCCGAAAATTAGAAGGCGTCAGATCAACAGAGATGCGTGCACGGATGTGAAAAGGATGAAGTTAATTCAACTTCGTGAAGTTTTTCCTTTTATTTTGATAAGCTCAACAACCCTGATTGGTCTGATCGAAACTAGCTTCGAGCGGGTTGGAACCTTCTTGAATGTACTACCATTATTGAAACGCAGTCATTCGCGATGATTTTTTTCGAGTTCTAGGTGCCTGAATACCTTATCAACCTTCTGGCAAATGCAACTGGTTCAAAGGTGGAGGTTGTTTCCACAGATACGAATACAGAGGCCTTTTCGTTTGCCGACTATTTTGCCTCCCTCAAGCAAACTTCTCGTTTAGGTCGTCATCCCTTCTGGAGTGAAGTAACGTCCTCGAACTTTCGCGTCTCTCAAGAGTAAGTCGTTTCTCCACTTCTTAACTAACCAATTCAGAATTCTGCCTAAGCTGCCGAATCATTCGGGCTTGGTGATTGTCTCAGCAACACAAACGGCAGGTGTTGGTAACCTCTGACATCTTGCTCAAACAAGTACTCTGGTGTTGTTGATAGGTCGAAGGGGCAATCAGTGGTTGTCTCCACGTGGTGCGGCCTTGTTTACAGCTCATGTTGACTTACCGTTGTCTAAGGAAAAGCCATCCTGTTATCTACCGCGTCTACTTGCGTGGATTCAGCATTTGCCTGCTCTTGCTGTTTTCCTAACTTTGAATGAACTCCTCGAAGAGTGTGGAGTAAGTATGGGGTTTTGGAATCTCTTAAGCAGTATCAGTGGTAGTTGAATCACAAATTCCTGCTGTGCTGTCGATGTGCTTTGTACTTAAGGCAGAATGACACTGCTCATCGGGTAGGTTTCCTATTGCCTATGGCATATTAGTGGAAGTAGTTAAACAAAAGTAGCGGCATTTAATAAAACACATGGAATAGAAGTGAACATAGCACTGGATCGCTTTCATGAGTCTCTTTTCCTGGCTTCTTTGCGCCCATTAGAATGTGGGAGAGGAGGTATCACTTTCTTGTACACTTCATGCCAACTATGTAAAAACGACGTCGCTTCTTTCGTCACCTGTCCGCCCGCCTCACTGGTTAAAAAGGAGTTGATTGGACGATTGTAGGATGCGGGCTAGCCTTTGATAACATCTCTATTGTAAATATCTCTAGATTTGGACGTTTATATTCGCCATCTAGGCGGTGAAATTAGGTTTGATCTGTTTACCGCCTCCTGCATTGGTGTAGCAGTAGGGCAGGTGATTAATTATCGGTGCACAGATGTCTGGAAGCGCTATGGATGTGGACGGAACGCCATGGCATCCAAGCGACAACCGAAATGTATAGTCATTTTGAATCTCATGATAAACACTGTGTCGTCTAGCTTCTTCACACCAATTTATATTCTGACCTGCTTTGCAACTTATCTATGTGTTGGCCATGCTCGTTGTCATTAGCGATGGGACGTATTTGTGGTTTTTTCAAGATAAATGTGTTGATATGTAGCCATTATTTTAGGCTAATGAATCGCCAAATGTGGAAGTACGAGTCAAATGGCCAAATGATGTCTACGCTGTAGACAGGGTGGCAAACACATGTACGAAGATTTCAGGCGTTCTCGTTAGTGCTACTTACACTGAGTCAGGTGAGATGAGATGCTTAGTAGGTAAGGCTGAGCGTTTGTTGCAGTGCTTTGAACCTAGGCATCGGTGTGAATGTGGCCAATCCCAAGCCGACCACGTGCTTGCATGACTTAATCAGGGCCGGCGCCAAGCCCTCGAATGCAGTGCTACCGTCAGTGGCTACAGTGGTTGGTCGGACGTTGCACCACCTTGAGGCTCTCATTAATCGCTTTGAATCTGGTGGTTCGAAGGAGATAGAGCGAATGTACACATCGGCCTGGATACATAAGTGAGCATTTGGAGTTGTGAAGTAACGGGTTGCTTGTGCTACAAGCTAATACACTTTATTACTATTTTCGGCAAATCTAGGGATCAGCAACTCAAAGTGCCTGAAGGTGATCGCGAAGTCAAGTGTACTGTGGTTGGTGTTGATGAGTTCGGGTACCTGCGTGTTGTGAGCGAAGAAGGTGGGGAAATCGTTCTTCATCCAAACGGCAACTCGATCGACATGATGGCTGGGAGTGTAATTCCGCGTGGGACTCGTTAAAACTTCTCTGCTTTTGCAGCTTCATGCAGCGTACTTGTTTGATTTAGTAAGATTGATTTCCTTTCTAACAACAATGGCCCATTAATCTGGGTCTTCGCTCAAGGGATTGGGGCGGCAGGAGGCGGGGAGGTCCGTGCTCACCTTGTGGATGTGATGGTTTGGAGGAGGAGGGTCTTATGTCGGGACGTTCTAGCTTCTGAGGCAGGAGAAGTTGAGCATTATAGCTCCGCATTTTGCCGCTGCAATTGGTCTCAATGGTCACATGGTGTTGACATTATAAAGCCAGTGTTTTGTATGTTCGGAATGAATGGCATTCTGGTACACGTTAATTTTATTTAAATAATTAAAGGTGAGAACAAGGCAGACTTCAAGTTGTTTTAGTAAACCAAACAAATTGGTCATTGAGCGGGTTTTGGTGGATGGGGTAGTTGCATTTCTGACCTCTCGTCAAGCATTAGTTATGCAAGGGAGTCGAAGTCCTCCCCATCATCATGTCTTACTCAAGATATCCAGTCCAAGGAGATGGTTGGTGGAGGGCATCATTTACTGCAGATGGGGGAAAAGGTGGGTAAGAGTTAGCAAATTAGGCGGGTTTAAGGGGCTTCGGGCATTGTTTTCTCCTGTGAGGTCGATGGTGTCCGCCTAGTCCTGTCCGACCGGTTGTCACCAAAAGGGGTACATTCAAACAACTCTTGTTATATTGGTCCTTGTCGTCAACTCTGATGGTAAAGTGAAGGTGTCAATGAAACCGGTGCAAAGCTAAATGATTGAAGACCTCATTTTTGAGTTAAGGTGTTTAGCTCGGACATGAGGTTCACTCAGGGAAGTACATTGTTAAGTGGTAGCTTTTGTATCAAGAAATTTACCAAATTTTAACAGAAATTTGGCAACGTGATGTGGACTTAATGCAAAACATGACTAAGAGCAGGCAGCGTCTGTCTAGACGGAGCCTCGGTTAGATCTGTGTAAGGAGGGGCAAAATGCGGGGTATTTGTGCCACAGGCAGGCACTTGAAATTGAAATATTTTGCGATTCTGAGTCAAGCCCACCATGCTATTAGCCTCCGCACCTGCCTTCTTTTCACCATTGCAGAATTTTTATGCGATTAAGTAGCAAACCGAATGCAGGGGTCGAATATTTTAAAGTGGTAGTGGAAGGCACGAAACATTGTAGGCCCTGTGCTGAGATAATGCAGGTGTAGCGTCCCGAGGCTCCCTTGAAGGCAAGAGGGCGGAATGCTAGGGTAGAATAATATATATTCACCGGACAGAGAGAAAAATGCTGCTGGCATGGCCCGGAGGCCAGCCCACGCAACTAGGGCAATACGGCAATACAGCACTTCTAACAAACAGGGTACTACAGCAGGTGCTCGCCGTAGTACTGTTTGTTGGGAATACCGGTTCCTCGTCAAATTACCACTTGGACGAAACTGCTCACAAGTCCTCGATGACCGCTTACACGTGTACCACTGTTTTCGTGATGTCAAAGCCTACACGTAGTCTTGCATTACGCCCCTGCATGGCATAGTCTACCGCTAATGAGCCCATCACTTGGGCCGTCAACAGTCATTAACTATGACCCAACTCAAAGCAAACGAAGTAACAGCTCCATGTATGTGGAGACAAAATGAACCACATCGGAGCACTACCTCTTTGCATTAATTTGTGCATGCAAAAAAATGCACGATATGTGTCCTTTTTATAGCTATAGTTTGTAAATTAGTGCCTCTATATCGCACAATTTAGTGTTATTTGACGTGCTTAGTTTAGCAAAATTAGCCTTCAATGCAAGTTTCAATATTATTTTTTTGACAAATCGCGTTTAATATAATTTATTTAACTGTCCTCTTTCAAATTATTTTTGAATTTTTAGTTTGAGCCCATCAATAATGCCTGCTTAGGTTGATGGCGCCCGTGTATGAGTGGCTGGTTTGTGGGCCCTTTTTGGGATGCGTTTTTGGGTCTTCTTCTCGTCAAATGGTTAGCTTTGCTACCGGATGAGAGCTAACAATAGTCAAAGAATGATTACATCCTCTTATGCTACTCTATGCAATGAAAATGGACTGCTTGGATTTCTGCGAACCCTGACTCGGGTTGGTTCGTGGTCGGTGGATGTGTGACTATGCAAGGAGAACCGTTGATTTGGCGTCATTGCAGAAGAATTCGAAAAGCGTTTTATGTTAAAGGTGAGTTGAAAATATATGTCCCCTTTCTTGTGCACATGTTCTCGTTGTTTTCATGATAATTTCATACACTGGTGGAATAAGTTTTTTGTCCTCTTTCGAGAGTATGGTGTCTCTCGAGGTGTGCTCGCATCTTCATGAATTGTCTGGACCTACCAAAGTTGTACAGCGTGAAATGGTTCTACTCGAAGACTGGACTATGGGAATAACAATTTTGTCACTCAGTTGCTTCTCCTGCTCGATGTGGTGACGGTTTTGGTTATGTGAGTGTCTGTTGTTTCCTGGATTTCGATTTCCTTTGTGATCACCCTCGGGCACCTACGATACGATTTCCATACCCTTGGTTGGAATTCCTTTCCCTTATTGCGTAGGGCATATGCGTGTGGTATGTGTTCCCTGGCAAGAAGATTGTTTCCATTTGCGGTAATAAAGGTAGCGAGGGATGGCTACGCTTGTTTTATTGTTTTTTTTTGAGAGGGGGTTGATACGTTTTCAAACCAATAACAGGCATTGTGGTTATTGAGATGTAGCTGGTAGAGTGTAGTGATGAAATTTCCTGTCAAGCATGCAGGCAAGTAGACAGGCCGTGGTAGTTGCACCGTAAGGAAAAGTGCTTCTGCGGCCGCGTTCCTAGGCGTTGCCTTTGGCGTCCTTTGGTTGATGCTTACTTACTGGAACCTGAGTCCCTGTTCGCTAAATAACTTTTCGGCGCAGTCTCGTCATCACGGATGGCTTATCGAGCGTGCGCGACCAAATACATGACATATAGGCTTTGGGCAATAGAACTTTTCGGGTGGATGCTGTTTCGTTAGCTCATTGTAAGAACTTGGACTCCGCTTGGGCGTTTGAGTTGGTATTGAAGTGTAAGCAGAGCTGTGTTGGAGGTTATTTGGAGGTGAAAGAAGGAGCTGGTTTGCAGTGTCCCCAGTTGCCCGCTTACTTGGCACGTGCGCCCAGCACTGAGTGGTTGGTTAAAGCGAGAGAAAGGATGGCCATTTTGCCATCTCTTCCGTGTCAATAGGATGATTATCGACATGCTAACACCAGCTAACCCCACTCGCTCACGTAGTTGCCCCATGGTGGTCCTCCCACTAGTCATCGCGGCTCTATTTACCACGGTATCGCGTTTTAAAATGCCAACGCGGAAGGGTGCCACAAATTTACTCAAGCAGTACACCACAGCCCCCCTTCCTGCCCACCTACTTTGCATACCTATCCCTGTACTAAGTGGTTAGTTAGGGCGAGGCAAGGAGAGGGGAATTATCTCGCCTTCCTTCCCCAAACGCCCTCCACACCCTCCTTCTCTTCACACCAACTAATTTATCCACTCATCCCTTTTCAGTCCATTCTCAAGGCCAAGTAATAGTGGCAGTAGTAGTAATGCAGCACCACTGCTCATCACCTGTTCCACCGCCAGCAATAAGTAGTTGCGACCCTTCCAAAGCAAAATATTTCCATACTTGTGGAAACAAAATATGTCGCGGTTCTCACCAGTGAGCTCTGACCCATAGCACTTCCATTCGTCGTAGGAGAACGTCCCCTTCACTCCTCATTCATACATACGCACGGCAGCGCTCCTCCCCAGCCTTTCCCTTCTCCTCCACTCACCCACCCACATTATGCCCAGGGAAGATGAAGAGAAGGAGACATAACAGTAGTGGGACAAAAGGTATTTGTGTGCACGTTTCACATATCGACGACGGCGACAAGCCACCCACTACTCGGCAGCGAGGGTACAACCGCGAGGCAACTAAGCGACCCACTCAGCTCACCAACACCCATCACTCAACAAACCACAGTCGATGCAGTACACACTCCCACTCGCCTCTTCCCTCCAGCAGCCTCCTCCTTCCCACTGCTCTCCTCGGTTCAGGTGCCGCATCTGCAGCCGCTTCTTCCTCCTCCTCATACTCTGTGATGAAATCAGACAGATTCGGTAGGGTTGGGGAGGCCGGCGGGTGAAATTGCTCACCATCACGCGTGCCCGTAGCTAGTAGTAGTGGCAGAAGGAAACACTGACCTAAAGGCAGAAAAATGCTCAGATCCTGTCAATGGTACGGCCTCGAGACCACAACAGTGGCGACACACATCATTTAAGCTTTAAGAAGTCGCTAAGAATCTACTGACGGCGCATCGCAGGCGCAACTCCATACGGCATGAACTGTAAATGTTACAATGGGCAGAAGCAAGTACAACATTAAATCGTGGGACATCTTCGCTTCCTCCCAGTCTTCCTCCCTCGTCTACAAATAAACAACCACACCTCAGCAATAATTCATCCCGCTTAACGCCCACACCTGTGGATATCATGAAAAACCAATGCATCGTATGAAGACACCTCGAATTGCAAAATTAAAAAAAAAAAACACAAACGTACCTTAATTCACGAAAAGAAAGGCCACCTAGAGTAGGCTTGAAAAAAAAGGCTCTGGAACACCTCTTCTTCTACTCCTCTCATCGTTTTAGAGTTGATACAATCACCAGCGAAACTCATCAACGTCACAGTAAGCTCGCCTCCCTTCCCCGGCCCAACCCATCAGTGCTACACTCCAGTTAGTCTACTGAGCTTGCGGACATACCGTTCTCATTCATTGCTTGTGCCCAACAACATAAAAAGTCACATCCACCGCTATGCCATCCAACACACACTATCTTCCATGCCGACATCCATATCGCACAGTCAAGACGGAGACGCCTCTGCGAATAACTCCACGAGCTCGCATTGCCTGCCGTCCTACAGACCCATCAAACGTTACCTCACTACTGCCACCATCACAGCAATTTTGTAGCATCCAAAAAGGAAAAAAGCAAACAATGGAAGAGTCGATGTGTGAATGTCCAATGCGCTGCAAAGCTAACATCTCCAAACATAAATACTGATAGGAGAAAACAACTCGACCAGAATGCATTTGAGAGTGCTACAAGGTACAGTCTGCGTAGTGATGCCAAAGCTCCTCACTAGTCACTCCTTCCCCCGCTTCTGCTGCGTCTACCTCGCTCAGACACCAACTCATACCATCAAGGCTGAATCTACCATTAAGCCATCACAACACGTTTCGCAACGATCACGTTAACACAAAAGTAAGTGTGGTCCCCAGGTCAATGAGCAGAAGAGCCGACAAGGATCCCACGCTCTCCATATATATGTGCTCACCAAAACGGAAGTCATGGTAATGAAAACAATACACCTTTTGCCGCACGTAAAATGCGAAAGAACCTACGGATAAGTGATGAAAGCATGCTTCTACTCAAAATAAGAACCCACATCGGATCCATTGCTGAACAGAAAAGACAGCAACAGCTCATTAACTGCAATCAAGGCTTATCTGAGGAGCGTTTGAAGCAATAGGTAAGGCAAGATTCGCATTTGTTTCCGCCTTACAATGCCTCTTTTCTTTGCAAAACAAAAAATTTTGACGGCATCTTTAATGTTTAACCTGACAAACACATAGACGAGGCGGATGGACAATCAGGCATACAATGAATACTTATTAGCAAAAACAATGAGTGGGTGCCAGGCTCTTGGTAAGGTTAAAACACTTCTCAGCAAAATTACCACTCATTAATCAAACTCCGCAATCATTAGGGAGCAAACCAATTGACAAATTGCCAAAACAATCTTAATTTACCACACAAAGTATTGTGCAGCAAGGAATGAACGTAATTTGACCCTGCAGTCGAGAAAAAACGTTAATATCCGCATTATGAAGCCTTTGTGTTTACTCTAGCGATTGGGCGTATAAAGGAAGCCAATCAACATGTAAAGGACACAATACCAACCCAAAACCAAAACCAATAAGGAAGTGCCAAGTACCTACCAGATTCCTAACCTGTTGGAGCAAATTAAGCCCCAATAACCGAAAATAAGAGTCACTAAGATCCACACCACTTACATGATTTACGTGCAAATCTAGCCAACCACGGAAATGTGGTAGATGCTGAAGGAGGACGTCGTTCCTAGCCCTTCTGCTATGGGATGTCAGAGATACTTCCATCCATAGCACGTGCTAGTTATATAGGAAGGGAATTACCATACTCAAGGGAACGCTGTGTTACCTAGCGTTCAGCGCACGTTGTTTCATGTGTTTGTTTAGTTGCTGTTGGTGGATTCATCATGTTGTGGTTCGACCTGTTGCACGCCCGCATTTTGCAAAAAAGCACTTTCAAATGAACAAGAAATGTGCGACATTCAGGCGGCTAAGATTGCTTTTACGTACCAAATCATTTTGCAGGTACGGGTTCATGCAAAGGACTGCCTAGTATGCCATATAGCATTGCCAAACGATAATTAATGTGAGCTATACCTGCAGTGGAGCTGGAAAGATCCAGTTCCAAGTTTGAAGATGGGTTGATGTTCGAGAAGACAGGTTAAAAAACGTTGTTGTCGAAGTTTGTCTAAAAACAGAAATTAAACAAAGTGGGGAGAAGCATTTGCTGGATATAGACACACGCATATGATGATGATGATTTTATTCGAATAAGTTTTCTAAGGCTCAATCACTATATTATGCGTGTTAATTGTGATGATCACGTATTGTTTAGGACCAAAAATAAATAATCGTCGAGACGGGTATCAAATGCCGATTGCGGGTTTTGTTAAGTGAAACAAGTCTTTACGTTAGTTAAATCACTCATCATTTTGGAGGTCATCAGCGGTAACTACTTTCCACTCTTAATACGGAAGTTAGGTTGCTTCTAAATATTTTATTATATACAGAAGGGAGACATGGGATAACTTATTTGAAGTGTACAAACCAAAACACAAAGTCAAGCTTACGAGGAAAATGTTAAAAAACCAGAGAGCATGGAAGTATTGATGCATGTGTGAATCTAAACAAGGATTACATCGAAAACACTTATCTAACAGGAAAAATAGATTTATGAGCAAAAAAAGTCTGAATAATATTCTGCCTTATTAAGCAATACTTGGTTCAATTTCGCAAATTAGTTCCATGATGTTGGGACCCTCCTCGAAGCACACAGCCGTGCCGCTGCCTGCCTGCTTATGCCCTGCGTGAAGGAACAGTCCACACTGAGGAGGAGCAAGGGCACTCGCAATAGCACTCATTGCTCGTCTAGCGAGTGCTTTGAAACCACAGCTGTAGCCATCAACAATGACGAGTTCAAAGGTCCTCGGTATAATCGCAGTGGCTTTCCACGGATCGGCTTCTACGTCCACATTCTCCCTTGCCATTATTGCCACCGTCGACAACGATGCGTGTTATTGTTGGCAGGCAGCCTGATGGGCTCGTGATCGACGCCGTTGAGAAGCGTCTCGCAGCCAGTGTTGCGAGCAGTGGCGATGACGGTGACGACGGCTAGTGTTGGTCAGAGGCCGACTATTGCAACACACAAACACTGTACTTACAAGTTCTGCATACGAAAATGACATCTTGTGCTGCTCACTCAAGTCTCCATGCCTATCACACAATGCTGCAGAGAAAGTAAACATCCCCTTTCGCCGTACTCTGACAGCATGCAAATCCAAGTGCTCGGTAAGTTCCCCTCCTCGCCTTCCACCAAAGCAAATGAGGCCTCATTCACCACAACAACATTCCCTCATTATTCAAAGAGCCCCTCATCTACCTACCTACCTAAAATACCGCTAGGACAACTTCAATAAATCTCCTTCACAACAATGGTCTACACAACTAACGAACGCGAAGATGTGTTGCCATCCAACAACCAACCAAAACAGAAGACGGATCCCTGTACACACATTTATGGAATTAAAAACGAGCTCTAGACGCCCTTGAAAAAAAAAAAAAAACAAGTAGACCGTAAAATAAGAAATATACACCTCGAACTGTAAAATTAAAAAACACACAAACACAAATACACCCAAATTCACGAAAAGAATAACCACCTAGAGTAGGTTTAAAAAAAGCTTTGGAACACCTCTCCTTCTACTCCTCCCCCTCTTTTCAGTGTTGACACAATCACCAGCGCAACTCAACGTAACAATAAGCCCGCCCCCTCCCCACCCAACTCATCAGTGTTACACTCCACTTAGTCTACTGAGCTTGCAGCCATGCCGTTCGCATCCAATGCTTGTGCCCAACAACATAAAAGCTTACAGTTACCGCTATGCCATCCAACACACACCGCTATCGTCCTTGCCGACATCCACATTGCACTACCGAGACGAAGACGCCTCCGCCAATTACCCCACGAGCTCGCATTGCCTACCATTCCACAGATTCATCAAATGTTACTTCACTACCACCACAGTAATTTTGTGGGGTCCAGAAAGGAAAAAAAGCAAGCAATGAGAGAGCCAATGTGTAAATGTCCAATGCAGTGCAAAGCTAACACTTCCAAAAATAACTACTAAGAGAAAGCACCTTAACAAGTAAGCGTTTAGGAGTTTCACAGAGCACAGACTGCGTAGTGATGCGAAAGCTCTCAACTAGTCACTCCTTCATTCGCTTCTGATGCGTCCACCCCGCCCAGGCATCGAATCATGCCGTCAAAGCTGAGCCTACCATTAAGCCATCACCAAGGCCCTCAACACAACACGCTTCGCAAAGATCATGTCAACACAAATAATAACCCTGGTACCCAAGTCAATGAGCAGTAGAGCGGCCAAGTGTCCCACGCCCTCCATATATGTATGCGCCCTCCACCAAAACGGATATCACAGTAATGAAAGCAACGCACCTTTTACCACACATAAAATGTGAAATGCCCTACGGATGAATGATAAAAGCATGCTTCTACGCAAAATGAGAACGCACATCAAATCTATTGCTACACAAAAAAGACAACGAAAATTCACTTGCAACAACCCAATCTTACCTGAGGAACGTGTGAAGTGATAGCGAGGGCCAGAGCCGCACTCATTCCCGACAGATGATGTCTCCGTTCTTGGCAAAAGAAGAAGTCTTGACACGAACTGCAGCTACCTCTTCACAGTTTGTTCTAGTATGTAAACGGATAAAAGGAATGGATTGAAAGGCATATAGACAATAATAAACACTCACTCGCAAGAAAATAATGAACCGGCATCAAATACTCAGCAAGGTTGAAACGCCTCTCAACAAAATTATTTTACTAGTCCGAACACACCATCAATAAAAAACAAATCAACTACAAATTGCCATAACAATCTCAAATTCTCGCTTGCAGCATTGTAAAGCAAGAAATGGACGTGAATAGACATCGCTATTGGAAAACAAAACGTCCTGATAGTCACATTCTGAAGCCTTTGCGTTTGCACTAGCATGTAGAGGCTCTAACAACAAATAATAAACAAAAACTAACGCACTTTTTGCCACGCACAAAATGTGAAAGGACCTACGAACGAACGATAAGCATGTTTCCACCCAAAATAAGAACGCACATCAAATTAATCGCTGCACAGAAAAGACAGCAACAACTCAGCGCTTGCAATCAAATTTACCTGAGAAACTTAGGAAGCGATAGCTAAGGCGAGATTCGCATCCATTGCCGCCTCATAATGCCCCCATTCTTCGCAAAACAAAAATTTCGACGCCAACTTCAGTGTTTAATCTAGCAAATGTACAGTTTAAGCAAATGGACAAAAATCATATTATGAATGCTTATTAGCAAAAAAATGAGTAGACGAAAGCACGTGGTAAAGATAAAACCCTTTTGAGCAAAATTACAACCCATTAATCAAAGTCCACAGTCGTCAAAAACAAACTGATTGACAAATTGCCAAAACACTCTTAATGTATTACCTACAGCATTGCACAGGAAACAATGAATGTGACTAGACCTTGCGGCTGGGAAAAAACGTCTTAACATTCACGCTGTGAAGCCTTCGCGTTTACTCTAGCAAGTATGCGCAAAGGAAGCCAACCGACATGGAAAGGACCAAATGACTTAAAACAAACCAAATACAAAAAATAGCACCAGATACTTACCAGCTTTCAACTTGTTCGAGCAAATTAAGCCCCATTAACCAAAAATAATGGCCACCAAAATGAACACCACTTGCGTACTTCGCGCACAAGTCCAGCTAATCACATCAATGCTGTTCGATAAAACCAATTAACTTCTAATTTTGTGCGTTTCAAGCAGGTTCAAGATTATTACAAGTACCTAGCTTTTGTTTCAGGTGCCAAATTTAAGGGGTAGAAATGCGAACAAAATAAATTATCTGGAAAGCGTAAGCAAAATATGGTAACAAATCCCAGATTTAAAAACGCATTAAAATAGCATTTAAAGAGTCTCAATCCCATACTATCGCAATCAAATAGCAATTTTGTTTGTAGCTTTTTTGCTATTCTCAAGTTTGATATTGTAACCGATTTGATTTGCAAAGCCTATTACAAATGTAACATTGATTTATTTCGATAGTTTTATATGACTTTTTAACAGGTCTTAATACACAGACGCAGCCTTTCAATGTTGCTAAATAACTGTCAACCTGTAAGGCTTCATCATGTTCGTTCTCCCAATTGAAATTCGTTTTCACCTGCTTCTCGGTTAGCTTCTTGTTGAGGCCTTTGACGAAATGCCTATAGTAGTTTGTCAAACCGAGAATACTGCGAAGTTCCGTCTGAATGGCTGTTTGCCAAGTTCTCACTTATACGACCTTCGATGATTGTATGCCCCATGAAGGTGACCAAACGACGGAGAAAATGGCAAATATTTGCAATCAAGGTCAAGCCTGCACTAGTTTAAGGTTGGAGTTTTGCTCGCGTAAGTCTCTACCAAAGACAAGGGTGTCATCAAGGTAGGTTATTTAGTATTTATGACAAAAAAATTAGTGCTGTCTGCACCAGGCGCTGAAGAGTAGTTTCAGCGTTACAGATTCAGAAAGACGCTGTCTAAATCACACAAAGCCTGCATCGTTGGTTCAACACCCACTTTGCGACTGGAGCTATTTTGGCGCATTTAAATTGTATGACCCTTAGAAATGTAATAATTGCTGACGAAAGAAATCTGATGTAGCGTCTTTGTTTAGCCAATCAATGCGCGAGTCGCATTATAATCTCTCCAACGTCTTATCAGACTTATAAGTGGCTTCATTTGATCAGGGTGGGGCAGAGACTCCTTTGAAATGAAGTACGAAATGTTGTGTGAGAATTTATTAGATTTGCGCAAACCTCTGTGTCACACTATTTCATCGTCTTTGCTCATTCGATTAGTGTGATCCAAGCTGTGACAATCACATGGGCTGTGGATGCATAGAATTAAACCACATAGACGCAGTTGAGCTTGCACATAGATCTCATCTCATAGCCAGTTCTTAAGGCAAAGTTTGATGGAGAGGTGTCCTGACCATGTTGTAGGATTATTTTCACAAATATGCAGCGCACAACAAGAGTTAAAGGGAATCACGTAAGGGCATGTCGGCTATGAAAGTGTGCTGGTCGTAGCCTATTTGGCACGGCGATGGTAACCTGTTCGCACACGCTATGGAGATCTAAATGCTACCGAGATTTCTGGAAGAGCATGATGGAGTCATTGAAATTCGACCAAGCACTCTAAGGTTGCAATTATTTTACTCACAAAATAAGCTCATTATTTAGGAGAGCACCACCTAAAGTCATGTCTTTGATGTTTACTATTAAAGAAAAAGGGCGCGTTCCATTTGGAGTAGCAAAAATTCATCATTACAAAACAAAGATACTCATTTTAAAAGTAGTATGAATTAAACGATAGACTAATTATAAGGGAGGGAGAATCACGTCGAAATGAAGTCGAGCAGATGACCGATGATAGCATAAAGAACTTGTAAATTTCTCCTGAATCTGAGTCTAATGTCATAAAATTACATTTTGGGCACTTCACAAGCCTTATTCGTTCTGCTTCCTTACTCTACTGCTTCACGCTAGAGAGTCAGGGTCATGCTGAGGGCCATAGCACTCAGGGTTAACATTTCTAACTTATTATGCGGAACCTCATGGACATTGGAGTGCTACCAGGCATGAGTCGATAAGTGTGCGCTTCGATAAGGCTTCATCTATACCGTCACAAAATCAGCACTGAGATGCTCACTCACAGGCGTATTCACATCAAAGTCAAAATTGTGCGTCACCACTTTCGTGTGTGCAGTTGCCACTCGATCAAAACAATACTTGATGGCGGTTTCTGGTTGGCTAAAAGCATTCAAGCACTCGGTGCACATGGTAACGCTACTCAGAGTTACCAATAATGGATAATAAAAGGAGTTGCTAGATTGTGAGAGCCAACACTATCAGACCGTACACGCAGACTTTGTCTATCCCAGAGAGCATGTTCGCAGGTCCGGCTATTGGTATTGATTTAGGAACTACCTTCTCCTGCGTTGGCGTTTTTCGAAACGGCAATGTCGACATCATTCCCAACGCTCAGGATCATCGCAAAACGCCGAGCTACGTCGCATTTACGGACAAAGAGCACCTCATCGGTGATGCCGCAAAGATCCAGGCTGCCGTGAATCCCACCAATACGGTGTATGATGTGAAACGTCTGATCGGACGTCGCTTCGATGATGAGGTCGTGAAAGGTGATAGGAAGCACTGGCCGTTCAAGGTGATCAATTCAAAAGGGAAACCGAAGGTTGAAGTAAAGTGCTGTGGTGAGACAAAGCAATTCACCGCAGAGGAGATCTCGTCCATGGTGCTGCTGGAGATGAAGAAGACAGCAGAGGCGTATTTGGGTGAGAAGGTGACAAATGCAGTTATCACAGTGCCAGCGAATTTCAGCAGCAATCAACGCCAGGCGACAATTAATGCTGGCAGAATAGCAGGTTTGAATGTGATGCGCATCATCAGTGAGCCAATGGCAGCTGCTCTAGCCTACGGTTTGGGCAAGGATGTCCACAGAGAGCGCAACGTGCTCATCTTCGATTTGGGTGGTGGTACCTTTGATGCGGCTATTATGTCCATAGGCAACGGAAACTTTGAGATGAAGGCTGTTGGCGGTGACATGCACTTGGGTGGTGGTGACTTTGACTCCCGACTGGTGAATTACTGTGTGAAGAAATTTAAGCGAGAATATGGAGGAATAGATTTGACAACCAATGCAAAAGCCATCAGCCGTCTTAGAAGTGCGTGTGAGAAAGCAAAAAGAACGTTGAGTTTGCTTGAGTACACACGCATCGAGGTCGACTCTTTGTTTGAGGACATCGATTTCTCCGTGTCCATCTCAAGGCGCCGTTTTGAGCAATTGTGCTCGGACCTCTTTGACAGGATGCTGGATATTATAAACGAGGTGTTGAGAGATGCGAAGTTGAGAAAGGCCGATATTCACGAAATACTATTGGTGGGTGGATCGACACGCATTTTGGAGGTGCAGCACATGCTACAGGACTTCTTTGTTGACTGTAAGTTTAACGAGTCTATCAACCCGGACGAAGCAGCAGCCTACGGTGCAGCATTGTTAGCGTCAAACCAGGTTGATAAAAAGCCGCCGGTAATGATGGAAGTGACACCACTATCACTGCATTATGCGGCGAATGGTAGTGCATTAAAGCCATTGATAGAGCGCAACATGGAAATTCCAACGAAGGTGACAGTGACCTTCACTACCTCCTCCATTTATCAGCAGGACTTGTTACTACGGGTATGTGAAGGTGGGTATGCAGTGACAGATGACATCAAATTGCTTGGCGAGTTTCACTTGTTAGGTACCCCGCCTTCACCGCGTGAGTTTCCACGGATAGAAGTTACCTTTTCCATTGATGAAAATGGCGTTCTCAGTGTGTCAGCAGTGGACAAGTTATCAAGGAAGCAGATTAATGTCGATGTTGAGGACACGAGTTATCTGTCGGAAGAGCAGATCGAGCAGATGATTAATGAAACTGAGAAGTTGAAGCAGGCGAGTGAGAAGCAGAGAAGCAAGATGGCAACAAGGAATATGCTAAAAGACTACACATTCACCATACAGTCGGAAATAGAGAAGGATGAGGTAAGGCAACTGACATTGGAGGAGCAACGTAAAAGTGTACGCACGATGTGTGAGAACATACTTGATTGGATTGACTTCCACGAAGAGGCCACAAAGGAAGCTTATGAGCATATGCGCAAAAAGGTGGAGAGCGTGTACAGATCCATATGTCAGTGAAGAAATCCGGCTCGTCAGCAGGGACTTCGAAGGCGAGATCTCGATCATCTAATCCTGGAACGAGAAGTCACAGAACTCAGAAATCTTTTAGCCATGCTGCGATTACTAACCTCTAACCTAAGCAAAAGAGAGTTGTTGCCCGTTTTACATTAAATGAATCTTTTGTATACCCACTTGGTTATTTATATGCTCATACGCATTCCTTCTGATAAGCTTTTTTTAATTTACTTACATCAAGGTATCGGCCTAAGAGTGACCTCTCCATATTTTTAATGTGACTACTGCAGGCAATTAGATAATGGTCAATCGTTCCAAGGTGCTTATGACTGTAGCCATTATACTTGACTCTTCTACTATCCAACGGTTCCTCAATCCATGGCCAAAGCGCATGGAGGTGACTTTGGATGGGAATACCTTACAGAGTAGACACAACATGGCAGATCAAGTAGAATTCTGAACTAAACTTAACGGTCGCGGAGGAATCAGTGTCAGATTTCAATGCTTCTGCGAGGTCTTTTGTGCCCATATACGCAATGGTACCCAAACTTTTCACGATTTTACTCCACGCAAACACCCGTATTGATAGTGGCATGTATGCCATCAAGCTTAGTTACGATAATCTAAGTCAGACATTGGCATATCAAAATGACTGCCCACGCTTTTACATACCTAGCAGTCCATAAGGATTCCATGACCCGAGCCACGTTTCCATTCAAACACAGCACGCGTTCCCTTTCAAGCCGAAACTTCTAAGTCATAGTGAATCTATAGCATGTAAAGGAATAATTTGAGAAGAATGCAAACTCTTCAATATGCACATCGATGTGTTACGAAGGGAAGAAGAAAACCGAAGGCCCAATGTTAATTTGAAGAGTTGCGTGTACTGGTTTGAAATGAGGATGAATGAGCAGAAGGCGATGAAAAATAAGGCATGAAAGGAGTGTAAATGCTCTAATCACTGTCGGCTGATATTTGAGGCATCATAATGGAATGGTTTTGCATAAGTGGGTAGATAGAAATTTCTTGTAGGCTAGATTTTTACCTCTGCAAAATGTATTGGCTACACATTTGGACCTCCATTCTCCCATCTGCTTCGCCTTTTCCCTTCACGCGCCTTACAATTCTGATTGTCTACAAAGACCATTCACGCGCACCTCTAGGCTGTGAAAATCAAATGTATAGACTAACCACTGATGGATTTATCTGCACTTTCCTGACCTGTTCATTGTTTCCTTAACCAATACATCGCATTATTAATGACAGATGTCGTAAAGCATTTCATTTCATTTAGGTTGCCATCAAAGCCCATGCCATGCCGAATCCCTCCTTGCCTTGATTTAAGGGCCAATTCCCAACCCTCTGGTTTGCTCATCTCAATTATTTGTAGCAAAATTTGATGAATGTTAGCCCCTTTATTCTAATTCGTCAACTCAGCTCCATTACCCAATGAATAGAGCTGTCTAAACGCATTATCAGATGAAATAGAGGCAATTCTCAAAGAGCCGCGCTGAATACGAAGATTTTTTAAAAGGACTGGGGGCATGAATGCAGGATGTGAGGAATAAGCTGAAAAATTAGTAAAATCGTATATTTGCTAAGCTTACTGCCATTTTACCCATCCACCTCGCAGCGCTTCACTTCACTGTTCGAGTTGCCTTAGTTGGAATTTGAACACCAAATACTTTGGTGTTTTCCATATTGTGCTCCGCGCCCATATGCACACGTATGTGCTTTGCCATTTGAGGTCCCGTTACTTCACCTATTGTTGAAGGCTCTACTCATATTTAATGAGTAGCAAAGTGACATTATTATAATGAAGGATTTGTGAGCTTAGTCTATTTACATTTCTGCAAACTATTGGAGGCGCTGTGGATGTAAGAAGCGATATGCCAAAAATAGAAAATAGCTTTTAGCTTAATCCTTGTAATTGATGCTATTTAAAGTATTAATCCAAGATCTCCTTGCTTGGCGCTAATAAGAAACTCAGGTTCAAGCACAGGTTGTGCATGTGTGCTCTGTGTCCCTTAATGCAGTTAGTTAATTCAAAATTCCCTTAGAGTTGTTCGTTTAGTGAACGCTTAAAGCGTAGAGGTTAAGATAGTAGGGTTCCCAAAGATTTCTTCAACCCTCCTTGCTATCTAACAAGTTCCTTTCTGTAATCAGGGTTATTTGTTGTTTCTTACAACGCTGGTCACAATTTTACCAACGTTCAGAAGAACAAAATCCATCGCACCTCTGTACGGTGTAGATTGATGCATAAATTAATGCAAGCCAAAGACAGCAATCGCCCTTTTAGAACAACTAAAACATAAAGCCCTTGGCTTTTAATCCAATTCCGTAATGCTTATTTTGTCTGCTACTGGTGACAAAAGGTTTTCTTTTTTAGATCGCAAGGCAAAAATATGTTTTGTAAAGAAGTAGCGAATCATTGTCTGCTTTTGCCTTTGTAGAATAGCCAAAAATGTAAAAAATTCCACTTGATATCTGCCTTTTTCTGTACTTCGCACGTCCACAATTAGTGCTGCATGAATGTGGCGGAGAGATTTTCTTGCCTTCGTTTCTGAGTCGAAGGTGCGTGGTTCGAAAGAGAAGCGCATAAAAGATGAAATTTGAGAGCAGCTACAAACTGCGTTTTGTAATGATTACTTTTATCGTTCTCCCAAACTGCAGCATGACCCAATTGAAATCCAGTTTTGATTATTAAAACCACAAATAGCTTTTGTTTTCATAAAAGTGGGTGGGTTTGGCTGTTAGCTCACTCGTAATTTTATTAGTGTCTACAAAATCAAGCTTGGTTAGCATTCGAATCTTTACCTAAGCAGCAAGATGAGGGTACCACTGGCATGTTCTGTGGTCAGAATCTTCCAAAATCAACCCACATTTTGAGCAAAACCAAAGATGTTAGTTAGAGTCGGTTGGCAGTTTTGCAGTCTACGGCGTTCGGATGAATGACTTTAGCCATTGAACAAGGATCCGATTTGGGAAAATTGCACTCTTGTTTGTTCCAGCATTCTCATAAACTATTTCTTAATGCGCATATCAGAAGAGTGTTACAAGGACACCTAAATCTTTACATGTTGTTCCATGCACGACCGCCCATTTTTAAACCACCGAGAGGGGAATAGATAAAGGATTCTGATCCATGGTCAAATAAAAGACAAATTCTAGCAAACGGAAGAAGGCGAAGACAACACTCAAGACAACAGGCACAGACACACAGTTTTCTGCGTTTGTACATAAGGTCTACCTATTAGATGGGAAAACTCGTCATGACTCCTCAGGCATTGTAAGACTTAAACAATCACATGATTGGAAGCTAATTGTTCAGACCGGTTTGATTCTTGCCTAAAAGCAGAAAAATCTAAGTTGCCATCTAATAAGTTAATAGTTCTAAACACAAATATTCCTGTTATGAGTCCCAGTGTGGCACGTTCCTAGTCATCACAAACTGAAAATGAATGCATGTCACATATATGTGACGCGGCAAACGAAGTTATACAAGGGGCGTAGGAGCCGAATTGCGAGCCAATCATACCAGTCGCTAAATTTTCATGCAAATATAAATACTTGATCCCAACGCCATTGATCTCTTTTGGCGATTCTGCTCGGTCAGGATTTTCGTCCGTTTCAAAACTGGAATCAGTGGTAGAAAATTCCGCTGGTCATAACGCGTGTCCACAGCTGGCCATCGTAACACCGGTCATAAAGCATATTTCTTTTAAAAATGAATGTTTTAATTCATTTCCTTGTGACAAGGTTTCCCAGTCGCATCTATCCTGCTTCCATTTAGCTAGTAGGGAAGTCGATTTTAGCTCTTTACCTTTATTTTTCCCTTTATTGCCACGAGAACATCTCGCGCCTCTGTATTCCTCACGCTTCTCTCACCTTTACCTCTCCAAAGCCCAACATCAATTCTCCCCTCCCTTCTTTCCCTCCCCACCCTCATCGTGTGACAGCGCCCTCTTCGTAGATGATTTGATTAGCTAGAGGAACAAGTTCGAAGACTAGGATTGGGTAAAATGTGCTTTTGCACCCACATACACATAAGCACACACACGTTCCCACCTGCTTTCCTAAGACATTAATCAAGGTGCGCCTTGAACAATGACACGCACACCCAAACTTAAGCGAAGTGGAAGCAGAGCAGGCGGTTTAGAGCGGAAAGCATACAATTTTACTTGTTATTGTAGAACGTCAGGCAGAGAGAAACTCCAAAACAAAAAGGATTAGGAAGTGAGTTGGGCAGGTAGAAATTGGACCAGCCAACAAATTATGAAGTGAGAAGTAGGAGCAACGCGCCCACCTTAGCTCTCCAAAGGATGGGTGAAGAGAGAATAAAAATAGGAGGCAGAATTGAGGCGAAGTGGTGTAGGACAAACTAAAGAGACAGAGAGAAAGATAGAAATGGGGAAGTAATGGTAATCCAAGCTAAGCTATGCTAAAACACGATTTGGCTTCGGATAGGGTGCGATTGAGCCAGGTCCAGCCTATTCGTGCTAGTCTGATCTAGATTATGAATCCGTGCATCATTTAATCATGTCATAATCGGGATTGAGACTAGTGGAGAGATGAAAGAGGGCATTGGCAGACAATGTGGTAGGAGGGGAAGATGAGAGAAGAGTAAAGGAGGCAGGGAAGCGAGATGTTCTTGTGGCACTAAAGTGGAAAAATAAAGGCAAGAAGCTAAATTGCACGGATTGCTCACTCACCTTTTCCGAATTAGTTGTATATGAGGAGCGCAACCTGTGTGACAATGCAAGACGTAATACACGTGAGCATATGGAGCGCAGTAGGAGACAAAGGAGACTTACCAAAGATGCGTAGGAGACAGGAGAGCTCCTGTCTCATCAGTTCTACCCATTAGGCGTGAACTTCGATACCTAATGTCTACGAAAAAGGAAAAAAAGACCTTAATCGGCATTACATGCAGTTGTGTAGCGTTGATTAGACGGGACAACTCAGGGTGTTGGGGCTGACTTAAATGATAACGCATGAGGCGCCTTACCTGAGCCTGTCATAATCTAGCCTGGGTTGCTAATCTTGCTTTTTTACTGATCCAATCCAAGTTAATCGGATCTGGTCAGGCCTGGACTTGCGTATCGTGCTCCAGTGCTTCCGCAGTGGAATAAGAATAATGGGCAAGTTGTTTGACATCAGCCGGTCCCTGACGCAGCTGCTTATTTAGGGATTTGGAGCATATTTGGGACATGAAGAATAAGTTCGGCACAGCAATCGTAGTGAAGGGTAGAATGTTGATTAAAGAATCGGTGACTCCCCCTAATTCCACGCTTGGACGAATTGCTATTTTGCATTAAGAGCGGCAATAGTGGTCCATGCACTTCTTCGGTAGGAGCGGTGCATTAGGAATATTCAGTTGAAAGAGACAGAGGAACAATTGAGTTTAAGGTAAAGAAGAAAGAAGTCGAGGTATGGAGCTGCAGTGCAGTGTTCTTCATCTCTTTCCTATCGTCTCCGATCTTTCCCAACGAAAATTCACTCGCCCACTCATCTAGTCATGTGAATGAGTAAAATAAAAAGGAATCGGATTAATGAAAAAATTCCACTTTTTTCGAATGGTACATCAGAAGAGGCCAATCGTAGTTTTTCTTTTCACGCTACTTTTATTGGATGCCAGATGTGACAATATTGAACCGACACGCGAGGGATGAGAGTGGCACACGGACGGATTGTGGATATGAAGAAAGAGAAAGCAAGAGCAGGTGTGCAAGGAGTAAATTATCTGCGCAAAGCTATTAATAAAAAGGAAAGAGAGAACCAAGTATAAAATTGAATAATTGTAGATGAAAACAAAGAATACAGACTGCAGCTATGTTCTTATGCTATTCCAGTTTTCGCATTAAAATCATTTACAGTACATTGTGTTCATTCCTAGGCAACAAAAGTCTTAAAATTAAACTGCACTTCGCTAGAACGCAAGTACACCGACAATTGATGCCTAAGCTTAGTTAGCCTTCGTTGCATATAAAATGCTTCCCCTCGTGTAAGAGTGATTACTCAATCGGCAAGTAACGTGGCAATTCAGTAATGCGTCAAGCAACTATCATCACCTGCGATTTTCAAATGAGAGTGCGTATGGCTGTGCAGTTGGTCTCAGTTCTTCCAATCATTAGCTGCTCAATGGATCCTTTTCAATGATTGAAAAGCCTTCAAAATGCGCCGAGTGGAAGCAGTGGGAACAAGCCTCAATAGGAGTTGACTTGACCGCAGAAACTTTAAGCGATGTGCAAGGCCTCCTACTGGCAGTAGATAGTGGGTGGGATTCACATTCGTGTCCCCTCTCTTTACTTATTGCTTAGTCTGCACAACTTTTGTGTTTTCGTAGAGAAAATATGGAAGTAGAATGTGATAGCCTACGCATACGGAGCCTCAACCTCGGCTGCCTCTGCATCAGAACTGAACTGCTTGGATTCCAAATGATGCTGTTTTCGTAGTCTATTGGGGTTACATTTGATAAGCTTGGCGAAAATAAGTCGAGTCTCTCCTATTTTGCTAGTAATGCTTTCGAGATGCCTTTTGCAAATTACTTTCATGCTCACCATTCAAAACTGAATGCGGAATCTACTTCAAACCAAAGGGAGGTTTTCGTGCCTGCGGAAGCAAAATGAGCTGTAAAGCAGCAATCTCACTCGTAGCGAAGCCATACGATACTCTGGCCATTCTGATCCACCAATTGGCACTCAATTCGACGATGGCATGGATTACACGCGAAAGCACATTCGAAGTGGAATCTTAACTACCTCGACTTTCATTTACTCAAATCGCGCCTGCCGGATGCGCTAAATACGTATACAGCTCACCAATGGGGAGCAAATCGACGATCTTCTCAAGAGTACACCTGCTGCATCCACCAACACGAACACTACAAGCATGAATGATTCTACCAACGTGGATTGTGTCACGTCTTGATTACAGCAGAGACAACAAAGTTAGGCGAGTTTACTGTGGACCTTGGGCCATGGACGAATGAGTCTCCAGACCTAATTGACCGCTTGCACTACTTCCAAACAGCCCATATCCACAAGACAGTTTCCTGGCTTGAGATCAGTTACTTCTTTGCTTCTCCACCAATGGAACACTCAAACATCCATCCCGCAGGTGACGATGCCTTATCCAAACTGTAACAGTGGACCACCTCACGCCACACGCCTCATCCGCGTCAATAAACAAGCAAATTTATCATCACCTGCGCCAACCCGTTCAATCCTCACCTTCCTCTGTTTGCAAAAAAACAAGAGCGAGGGGGTGAAATTCTTAAATTTACTAATGATGGGGAACTTGCAGGAACATACAACACTGTAAAGACACCATTATGGCTTGGAAAGGGAGATGTGGGCATTGGGGGTGGTGAGGATTCAGAATTTTGAGAGCTTTGTGCTGTTCCACATTAAAATGCTGCTAGAAGACAATTATTCATTCCAGTCTCCCCTTCTCCTCTTGGCGCATGGTCTTCATGAACTTGGCGGTGGTAGCGGTGTTTCCACACCGACAAATTGCACTTATCACCCGCTTTGGATAGTGGACCTCTCGTCCGCATTCGGTTCACACACCATCAACATTTGAACCCGCGATGTGAAAACGGCAAGCAGCCTCGTTCAAGACGAAGGAAACAAGGTCCGAACAAAGGTGCTGGTTTTATATCTGCATGAACAATCATAATGCAGCGATGTCACGTGAAGTAGTAAGCGCCAGCTCACGTAATGCACGAAAGAGACATCATTTATCAGGAATGACAAAGACCAGCGCCAGTGCCTGTGCACAAAGTGCGGTGATGAGCCTATTTTCTTGTGAAAGAAGGCGTTTACAATAGCCAGCCCACTCAGCAATTTGACGATTGAGCGGTGCAGACTTCTATCGGTCAGTAGCAGTAACGCAAACGTTGGTTTTCAGTCCACCCGCTACCTTTATTTGTTAGGCAAACTTCTCGATACCTAGCGTCTACTTGACACTGCTCAGTGCCTTCAGGTGCACCTCATATTAAAGCATCTTCCCCTCCATTGTGCCCGACTAAAAGAAAACCGCAATCGGGATGTTTACAAAGCCAAAGTGATTAGATATGCATGGAACTGTCCCTTCTAAATGCAACGCTACATACGTGCTGCGTCCTGGTCATCGTCAGATGGATTCTTGCTAAACGGTTTACTCTGAGGAAATACAGACCACGACTACTCGTCTTACTGCTCCAGATAAAGACAAACCCTGACGGTTGCGGAACGGATGCACAGATTGTGAAAGATACTACGCAAGCTAATTCTGTCCATGACCTAAGAGGCTGCCCCTCTCAAAAAGAAGCTTTGAGTGGGAGTGAGAATCGCAGGGGATCATTATGAAAATAAATGGTGTAAGTTAAGGGCTCATCCAAAGACCAGGAAAAGGAACAACTATTACAAATAAAGCGTTTAGGATCTACTTATCAATCTCTTTACTTTGAGAATGACAAGCACCTAGAGGCGCGAGGCAAAGATGGCACAGAAAAAATAATTGACGACAGAAAATGAGATTAAGTCGATGAAGAAGGCTTAATTTCGGACGAATGTTGTCTACTCTTTACAAGATAGCAAATGTCAAAAGACTTCGGCTTGTCAAGTGATCGCCCTTAATCCTTTTTCAAAAACATTAGCCTTTACGAGGAAATTGCAGGAATAAATAGATTTGGCAAAAAACAGTGCCGTAAGGAGGAAGTGGTCAACAGAATAACGGGAGCCCTTTCGCACTCGTTCATTAAAAAGCGAAACTGAGCCTCTGTTATGAAAAAGGGGAACCAAGAACTGTGAACTTTCAATCACTCCCTCAAAAGCACTTTAAAATTACAACACTTAACCGATCTCTCGCAAAGCGCTAGGCATAGGCAAACAAGAAGCGTATTAAAATGAAGAGGACAGCAAATAAAGAAAGAAGTGAATTTATGCCTACCAACAGGAAACATAAACCATGGCAGAGTGGAAGGAAGCAATAACGCGGAGATCAATTGTAAAATCCCTACGCACCAAGCACTCGATGGTGAGTCTCCAGTGATAGACATAGTTCGATGTAATGAATCCTGAGTGAGCCCGGCAACCCTGTGGACAGACATTGACCGATTTACAGACACTCTGGTGAATGATGATGCAACCCCCAAGAGAGACGCCGATTGACAGTATTGATCACCGGTCATGGGTCCCGTGTCCATGTGGATGAGACCATGACGACGAGGCACGCAACTCGTTTGCTTGTGTTTTAGTGATATTAAACAATTAAACAGCCAATACCGTCTTGCGCAATTCCCTACTTCAAAACCAAATCATGTGCAACGGGTGCTACACTTACTCGTTAGAAATGCCATTTCCTGCGCTTTGTAGGGAAATGGACTCAGGGGCATAAAGAAAGGGCAGCAACACAGTTCTGAACTGACGTGACCCACTTCACTTCGACGTCCATAGGTACCTAGTGTGTGATCTAGCTAGCATTTCAGCACCGATACATTTCATTTTCGGCAACACCTGCACATCTGGAGCCACAGATGAGTAATCTACCAGCATAAAATTGGTGTTTTCACCTTCTCTTTGTGGCTTTCCATTCGTCTGACCAAAACGCTTTCTTCTAACAGCATAGCCTTCTAAAGTTATTCATTTTCCACTATTTGAATGCTTTCTTTGAGCACTGTAGGCGGGTCCATCCCGGCCAGCCTCATATGTCCACCGCATGCCACCAAAATTGACCTCTTCACGTTCCGCGAGTCGAGGAAAGGACTGGCAAACAGATCGATGGTTGAGAAGATAGACAGATAAGTTGGCAGATAGAGATTTACAGAATGACTGGAGGCCCATTAGACAGCCAACACTAGCTTTGCCGCTTCACATAGCCTCCATCTCTACATCTCTACCAACCGGCCAACTAAGTGAATAAGCAAGGACAGGGGTGCAGTTAAGTTACGGAATGAATCTTGTACTTTGCAAAGAAATCCTCCCAAAACAACACCATTAATAGGAATGATGGTGGAAAAGGATACGAGTAGAGACGGAAGCGAAGACAAGACACTACTTGTGACGACTGCCGTATCCGGGGTCTCATCGCTGCGGTATATACGCCGCAAAATACGTGGCATGCCGCAAAAAAAAAGCACTTGTGCGACAGACACAAAGCCAATTAATGTCACGGGACTGGGGTGCAAGCTGGACCACACTGAGCACCAGACACTTGCGCCCATTGCCCTGGGCATGTCTATGTCGGTGGCATCCCCCCTCCTCCCCCCCCAAACTACCTAGTGCACCTACAGCTCTACTGCATCGGACACAAGACTGTTAGCCTAGCTAACCTAAGGCAGACCCTAAACCTGCACTCTTGCCGGTCTCTGCGACCCTTCAGCCAACTATTAGCCCCACAGAAAAACAGCCAAAGCCGAAACTACCATAGTGCTACAGCAGGAGTGAAAAAATCGAGGCAATCAGTGGGTTGCCTTCCAAGTCATCACCGTTACAATACGTTTCCAATACACACTTCATTCATAAGCCTCATTCAAAGGATGCTTCCTTTGACAATAATAACGGGACACAGTTCGGTGGTTTACACAAGAAACACGAATCAGGCAGATTCAAATATCATCAGCAGAAGAAACCAAAAAAATTGCTTAACATTCAGCAAAACTTGAGTGCGCCCAAAATGCGCATTCATTTACGAGATGGTCCACCTCGAACCCGCTCAACAATGGAAATGAGTAGAGCAGTAACATGCTTTCCAACCACAAGTAGAATAATTAGAATCTACGTGCTTGATACAACTGTGCGTAGTGTCTATGCTACTGTTCCGAATGTGGACGAACACCTATTTGGAACTGATATTTACAGTCCATTGCAGATGCCCACACGCGCAATGAAGCAAAATGCCGCATTCTACCCATCACTCAATTCGGCAACTACGAATTCACTATGCTTTGTGATAAACACAAACAACTTGTCTCAATCAAAATTCTCAAGAAGCACATGCATATTCATTAAAACACGCTAAATACAAGTTTCCCTGTTCAGATTAAAATGAAAAAAAAAAAAAAAAAACGAGTAATGGACGGAAATACATCATCTACCCTTCTAAACGGAAAGCGATAACACGATATGCGCAATGGACAAATTCAGCCAGAAGTCAAGGAGCCCAAAAGTTAGAACCGCCGACAATTAAAGTAATCCGCTGCTGGGTGAAAGCGCCTAAACAACTGGCAGCAGCAAACAAGCGGAACACGTGGGAGGTGAGAAAATAGGAAGAGGCAGTTAGTCCCAATCTAGCCTTGGCTTCCCATAGAACACACTGTGACTGTGGCCAACGCGGAAAACTACACCTCGAACTTGGACGTAACACCTCATCAAAGTTAGCAAAACGGCAAACAGCGTGCATAAATAAAGGCTTTTCAAACATGCATAAATGTGCACCGAAACGCACCTATTAATCGGCGTGTCCCTTCCTCCATGCATCCACAATTATCACACTCATTGACGTGGCTCCCTTTGTCTACCGCGTCACAAAGCAGAAGCCACGACACGGCACCGCTTGCACCCTGCTTCATTGCAGACTTCCAACAACCTCGACGAAATCCCATCAGCGAGCGCTGACTGGCGAAACGCCCCTCAGCGGCAGCACAGCCTTAACGAAATACTTGTCATTTGCAGACTCGGAGGAAACAGCTGATGTGCTGCATCATTTGTTCCGTCGTCCCCGTTTCGCGAGGTGAAATTGGGTTTTCATCCACCTACCCTTTGAGCCACCAAATACTCCATCCAAGGCACATCCTTGAATCTGCAGGAACAAAGTGATATTTAAAGAAACAATGTCAATCAAGGCGGCGGATTGACACGCTGTGCGACGATGGAGTGAGCTACACGTTGACGCCTCAGTCGCAGCAGTCTTTACAACCTTGGCCCAGGCTTGTTTCCATCGCGTCTACTGAAGTTACAGGAGACGACATTCAGTGCCCCAGTGGAGAAAATACTCAACTGCCATTTCAGGGGGACTGCAGATACATTAGCGTCTAATAAATACGATAAATTCGACTCATGTGGTTATTGTAACAATTTGGATGATGTAGCTATCACATCGCATTTGTGAATAGACTTCGGGAAAAGGATACACAACGAATTCATTGAGGCACAGAAAAAATCACACCAACTTCTGGGCTGAAGTGGAGAGCACGGGAGAAGTCAAACTTCAAACCCGACCTTCTTTCAGCGATTCCTTGCAGCATATTAGATGCACCACCACAGACAGGTGCATTCTTGTCATCCTTAAAGTGCAACCCATCGTTGACTTTACGCAAAGCCCAAAATAAAACAGTTTCTTTCCTTCTTGAACTAACAGAGCTTATCCAACCAAAAAATGCCGCAACCAAAACAGGCGACGCGCCCGCCAAATCGGCAGATGATATACCAAAGACGACTGGTGACATTAAAACTGTAAAAATTGAAGAACCACTGTCGGGCAAATAGCATTTAACTTTAAGAATTCTTGAAAGTATCCAAAAGTCACAATCAAGCTTGGCCTTAGTACAAATGCTAAAATTCATCCTTGCGAGTGTATAAAAACCAAATGCAGTTCATCTTCGAAAATTGATATACAGCTACAAAAAATTGCATACTACTACATGTTGTTACAAACCTATTAATTTAGATGACAGGGCATCGATACAGTCCTTAAGGGTGGTGAAAGGGTGGCCTCTGTCGTAATTGCTAAACAATAGAGAGCGAGGGCAAATGCAGTTCAGCCTCGAAAATTGGTTATTTGGAAACTGCGTCCTATCATAGAAAGTATCATACGTCATAGAAAATTGACCGCATTTATCCTAAAAAGGGGTGTCATGCCATCCAACACACACCGCCAACGTCCATCCCGAAATCCACATTGCAAAACCGAGACAAAGACGCCTCCGCCAATGACTCCACGAACTCGTATTGCCTACCACTCCACAGACTCATCGAATGTTACCTCACCACCACCACCGCCGCCATCACCATAGTAATTTTGTAGCATCCAAAAAGAATAAAGGCAAACAATGGAAGAGCCGATGTGTGATTATCCAATGCGCTGCAAAGTTAACACCATAAAGCATAACCACTGATAAGAGAAAACACCTCAACAAGCAAGTTTGCGAGTGCTACGAACTACAGGCTGCGCAGTGATGCAAAAGCTCCTCACCAGTCACTCCTTCCTCCGCCTCTGCTGTGTCCACCTTGCTCAGGCATCAAATCATGACGTAAAAGCTGAACCTACGATTAAGCCATCACCGAGGCCCTCAACACAACACATTTTGCAAAAAATAACCCTAGTCTCCAAGTCAATGAGTAGTGAAGTCGCCAAGTGTCCCACGCCGTCCACATATATGCATGTGCGCTCCACCAACACGGCTATCACAGTAATGAAAGCAACGCACCTTTTACCACACAAAATGTGAAAGGATCTACGAATAAATGACAAAGCATGCTCCCACCCAAAATAAGAACGTACATCGAGTCCATTGCTGCACAGAAGAGACAGCTACTGTCCACTAACTGCAATCCAATCTTAACTGAGGATCGTGCGAAGCAATACCTAGGGCGAGACTCGAAATTCATTGCCGCCTCATGATGCCTTCATTCATCGCAAAACAACAATTTTTGGCAACAACTTCAATGTTCAATCCGGCAAGCAAAAAAGAGAATATGACGAATACTTATCAGCAAAAATAATGGGTAGATGCCAAGCACTCGGTAAGGCAAAATTCCCTCTCAGCAAAATTACAACTCATTAATCAAAGTTTAGTCACTGAGGAGCAAACTAGTTGACAAATTGCCAAAACAATCTTAACATACCACATAAAGCATTGCACAGCGAGAAATTAACGTAATTAGACCTTACATTTGGAAAACAAAACATCTTAACAGTTACATTATAAAGCCTTCGCATTTACTCTAGCAGGTAGACGTATAATGGGAGCCAATCAGCATACAAAAGGCCTTATAACAACTAACAAACTAAAGCCAATAAAAATGTGCCAAATACTCACCATATTCCCAACTTGTTCCAGCAAATCCAGTCCAATAACCGAAAGTAACGGCCACTGAGACGCACACCACTTATGTGATTCACTTATAAATCTAGCCAATAACATTGCTCTCGTCCGATAAAACAAATAGACTTTTATTTTATGCATTTTAAAAGTGGTAAGTTGTTACAAATGCCCTAACTTTTCACTTAAAGCAGCAAATTAGAAAAAAAATCCAAGTAAGATTTCTTGACTAGGCGCAAGTAGGAAAATTGGCAACAGAACCTAGGTATAACAACGCCTTAAAACAACGTTTAAAGAACCACAAGCTTATATTTGCAATCTGAATCACAATGTGTAATGCTTATGCTCTACAAATTTGCTTTGTAGGCCTGAGGCGGGAGAAAAATTTGAACCTCGTGGCGGAGCGGCGTGGAGACTCTCAAGAGCGTAAATCTTCCCCGGCCTGAAGCCTGTATTTTGCCTCGCTGCATAATTTTCCCCCTCTACAATGAAGATGTCGAGACATGCTTTGACTTTTACTAACAAGGGCGACCAGAAGAGAGAGGAGGAACCCTCTACAAATGTAACGCTTGCTTTGACTGCCTACTTGTATATCCTAACTGTTATAACGTTTGGTATTCGCAACTAAGTTGATTTATAGGGCCAATTGCAGCGTACTTTTATTTAAGATTTATTGTAGCTTAGATTTCATTTAACTATTTTATGACTTGTGACAAGAACTTAAACAACTCTGTCATCTGAGGTCTGATGCACAGGTAAGCGGCCACGCAGAATCAGAAGGAAGAATTGAATTAACTAAGTCAAAGTGTATAACCCAAAGCTCAAATTCAAGCTTACATGGAAAATGAGAAAAAAAAACTAGATAGCGCCAAATTACTTACGTGTGTGTGAGTCTAAACAAGGATTACATCGAAAACACTTGCCTTGGGAGGATACCACACATAATGACGCAATAACAAGGCCCTCAGATTGGGTTAATAGTCAATTGAGAGGCCAAGCAACGCATTGGTAAGCACTAAGCAGGGTAATAAAATGTTGCAGAGGACAAATGCCGTTAGCAAGGAGTCCTGTTAAACAGGGTTCTAGACCTCCTCCTCAAATATGCAGACAATACCTAACAGAGGCAATAGATGCATCAAACGAACACAAAGTCTAAACAATATTCTCTCCTGGGAAGTTAAATGTCTTCCACATTGGTTATTCAGTGCTTATTTTAGTTTCGTAAATTAATTTGGCCAGGTATCTTAACACGAAACATGGTTGGATTTTGAGCGCCAATGTCATCGCAAAGTCTTTACCTCTGCAGCGGAATTTGAAAAGTATTTGAGGTTGAGGAGAGCTAGGATTATAGTCTCATCTCCCATGAATTGCGTATATGCGTATCCTCTAGATTTTAGTGGCACTCGCGTGCATTTAAAAGATTGGAATTAGACCGTGACTCTTGTGAAGTGCTTCGTTTTTAAATGTTAGCACATCTGATGAGGAGTGCTGGAAACTGCTACTAAACCAAGTAACTATAGACTACACAAGATGATAAAGAGGTGGTGGAGGAGGAGGAGGAGGAGGAGAGAAGGTATGCCTTCATTCAGAAGCAATCGGTGTCCCTGTCATTTCCTCAGTGGCCATCAGCGACTACTACGACGGCGACGCACTAGACACTGCCTGATCTTTATAAGTAAAGTGAGGGCTTGACGTCCATTTGAGTGAAGTTCTGTGGGGAGGAGGACGGAAGCATTGTTCGCATCTTGATTGGGCCTAAGAGTCGAGGCGGGATGAATTGCCATTGACCGTACAAAGCTTGCTAACAATAAACAATGTGTATAGAGAAACCTACGAAACAGCCTTTGAAGGCATTCTTGTAAGCATAGCTTGGAGCGCGCATCGCGATACCTCTACCCTCTTCATCACAATAAATGCGGTAGTATTACCTTTTCATCACACTGCGGCAGCAAGAGGAGCCTCCTTACTTTCAAGATAAATGGGAGGAAAATGTCTGCATGTATGCATGCTCGCCTACTCAAATCGCCATCAGCACGACCTTTAATACAGGAAGGTAAGGCTTAAATTTACGAACAGCGTGTGCTCCAAACAACACAGTCCTAACAGTGGTAACTAGGGGTGTAAATGCTTCATTGGTGTGTTACCAAATAGGGTCTAGGAGAAGGAGAAGGAGGGCGATTGCTGTTGCAACTCCCTTATCCCATCCGATGTCTACCTGCTCATACTCTTCTGCTGGAATGTTATGGGAGCAGAATTCGATTGCTACTGAATTGGCGCTCAGTAGCAGTTGCACATCGAGGTGGATATTGGGTCAGACATTGGCTAGGGTAGCAGGAGGGTTGAAGACAGTCCGAGGCCGAATAAAGGGGGCGAGGAGAATAAGAAGGAGAGAAGGGGTATCCGTCTGCATTTGGCTTGCTAATTAAAGCACTCTGCCACGTAACCAACAAGATGATGGTGGTATTTAATAAGAAGAGGCGGTCATTGGCGAGTCGTGAGCAAGTTCCACAAAGTAATTTGATGGAAGGTAAGAAGGAAGAGCACCCTTTTCCTTGCTGTCGCCAAGCCAACTATCACTTCTTTAGCAACTAGTCGTAAGCGATGTGAGGAAGAAGGGTGATCAAGAAGGAAAGTCCACCTGCCAGACGATGACTTTGCTGCGTACCTATCCACTTACCCACCCATCTACAAAGTCCTGCAAGCAGTGTAGCCGCTTACACTAATCAAGCAAACTACACATCAAGGCTCTTACTTCGGTGCCTTGTCGACTTCTCGTAACTGATGAGCCAAATCTGACCCAACCTAATAGATTGTGACATTGCCATCGCGCACACACCTACTACACGCTTCCACGACATTCCCGTTAGAATAAATTTATTAGCATTTGCAGCTAAAAGCCTGGAGAAGTAACGCGAATTCGCTCAGAGGACGTGCCGAAGTCATGGAAGGAGCCTAGTCCTGAATAATGAAGTCTGTTTTCCTGAATACTCTTTCCCGCCCAAACGACAAGCTGTATGGATAGCAAATTGCCTTGCAGCAACAAGCCATGAATGAAATACCAACACTCATGTACCGCATTATAATAATATTGAGTTGTAACATGCACTCAAACAAAACAAACACAGTAAAGAAATAACTAAGAGCATCATTAAATTCAAAGTTCATGCCTTGTTGATTTTAAGGAATGAATTGCCATACTAAAGGGGATGCTGCATGTCTAGTTGTAATACTTTGTTTGTTTGGGCTGCTGGTATCGGTGAGGGTCACAGAGGTGGCCATATTGCCCTAGCTGCGTGGGTTGACTTCCGGGCCATGCCAGCAGCTCATTTCCCACTGTCTGGTAAAAATATATATTCTACCCTAGTATTCTTCCTTCTTTTGCCTTTAAGGAAGCCTCAGGGCGCTACACTAGTGCTTAGCACACATTATAGTCCACATGTTTTTTAACTGCCGTTTATGGGGACATTATGTTGCCTCCCCTTGGTCTCAATCTGTTGGGTGTTTTCTATTTGCAGTTTACCACTTTTGAATGCAAAATAAACGTGCGATTTTGATGCAGCTAAGATTGCTCTACATGGCATATCACTTAATCGAGTTTAGCAAGTAGTTTTAAATTAAATAAACTATTGACATCAGTAAGATGGAGGAATTCTTACGTGACTGATGAAATCTGATAATACAAGTGATTCAATCACTTGCTTCCTTCTGTGACTCCCAAGGATAATAGGCAAGTGCCACTTTTGAGCAATGAGATCGCCTATTTCGATGCACCATTGCCTGCACTGCCTTATTTTATAAGATAAGATAAAATAGCCCATATTAGCAGCAAGCATTAATTTGTTTATCTTAAGTGCGCCCCGATAATTTGCAGTTTTCATGTTTGTCTAGTGATGGTCTAGCGATATTCGATTATTTATGACAAAAAACTGAAATTTTCTAATTGCGCAATAAAATCAGATCACGAGTTGTGTCGTTCTTGATAAAAAATTGCGACCTTAAGCATTCCTTTCCCTTTAGTCCTGACTTTCAAAGTTTCATCACAGGCAAACTGCACGGTACTCGCCTGCTTGGTGGTCGGATGGCATTAAGTTTGCAATCACGCAATGCAAAAGGGATTATAAGCCGAATAAAAAATAATCAAGGGTGATTCTCTGTTTACCGTTCCAAAAATTTAGAGTCCCATAGAAGTGGACTTCGCCCTATTCACTGATGCCACAAGTATATAGACGCCTACCAATATTCTAATGAGTAAATGTACATATCTGTGGTGAATACAAGATTGTCTATTCGACGAAAAGCTCATTCGTTAAGTCAACTCTGCATAGAAAGCACTAAAAATGTAAAATGCAGATAAAGCATCTGCAAGACGCCAGCTCAAAAGATATTTAAGTTTCGCGCTTCATTCTGAAATTCTGAATTCTATGATTCTTTTTTGTTATAGCAATCCAGTTCAAACGTACGATTTTCTTTTCATTATGATAGACTATTACCACTGACTTTAGATTGCTAAAGTCTTACGGGGACAAACCTATGCATAACAATTCAAAAACTCAAATTTATGTCAACTGAGAACCCCGATTTGGCATAGCGAAATGATAGCTAACAATTTTACTCTAATTTTTGAACTTAGTGAAAGATTGCTTTCCGTCTTTCGTGAATGAAATAGTGGCACAAAATGGCGTCGTTAATAAAAAATATTACAGAAAATTCGATGAATGTGTGCCAAACAAACGGAAAACAGCAATGACAGTTACAATAGTCCCCAGCAAGACAATCGTTTTAAAGTAAAAAATGTTTTTTTTGGCCCTTTAGTGTTCGCCAAGTTAGCTTTATTTATTCCACTAGGTGGGTTGATAATTTGTTTTGAGTAAAAACTGAAAGTTAGAAAATAATCAGCTTTATTTACCAACAGCCACTTTCATACCAAGAATGCACATATGACATTTTGGCACCAAAAAAGAGCCAAGGCAGACAGATGCAGTATTTTCTGACTACAAATTTTCCTACAACATTTTATTCCTTAATTGGTTAGTTTCAACCTTACTTAGGGACCAAAGACATTGCAATGAGCGCCCAAAAGGCAGATGCAAATTGGGGCCTTCACCCAATGGATGTGATATTTTATCCAGTATGCGTGGTTGTTGAGAAGCACTTTAGGCCTTTTAGCATCTATTTTTAAATAAAGTCTTTTACTGAAGCACACCCTGTCTCAATTCACATTATTCCGAAATAATTAGAGTGGGACATCACGACTTATTGTGTCCACATGACGTCAATGAAGTTAAAAACGGGAAAGCATTTTTCGCCTCAAAACAGATAGGGTATGCAGTGGGGGTTTGTGATCAACAAAAGCGCTAGTAAAACTAATTAGCCGAGGATTGTGGTAGTGCGTACGCTTTGTAATCAGTATTCCAACGTAACGTAGGCAGATCTTTTGAGGCTTAATGGCTTAATGTAAAAGGGCTTTGTGAGTCGCCGGTTATTCTTTACCACCAAATGTACAAATCCCTCACAATGACTCGTCTTGTGTAAGTGCAGCAATTTTTTGGCATTTCCAACAAAAATGTTTTTCGCGTGCTCGCAAAAGAGCCTCAACTGAAGGTAGTCTCGTGTCACCTAAAGGCAGCTGACGGGTTGCACCATGCACCTGGATGACATGCCTGAATGTTGTCTCGATTGTGCAAAATAAGTCAAAACCTAAAGAAAAACATCGGTTCTCAACGAGTTTTGTGAATAACAAGCAATGGAGACGATCACATGTCAAAGAATCAAAAAAGTCTTAAAGCTCCGGTTGATCCTCACAAAAGAGAGATGACTAAGAGTTACTTTATTCCCTCTTCCCAATGGATTTTAATGTATTATAAAGATAGCATTAGCAAAGGTTGCAGAAAAACTTTTCCTATTTCTGTCCGAAGGCAAGCCACTTAGCATTATTATTTCCTTTGCAGAAATAACATTAGTCCTATTGCGTTTATCTTCATTAAGAGCGTCCCTTATCCTCTTGTGCTTAATGATTGTGACCATTCCTTTGCCGTCGTCAAATTTTGCCTGTGCGACAGCGAGAAAGGTCTTGCTGCGCCTTGATCATTATACTTCTCTTTTGCTGCTTATACGCACTTTATGAGGGAGAGATGATAACGTTATGGACACTAAATTTCAAAGCGGGGTTAAGTTTCGTAGAATTTGCAACTTTGCGTCTTTGGAACTGTTAAAGGCTATAATGCTGGTAAGCATGAAATAAAGTCCAATCCATAAAGAAATTCGGTTTGACTAGGAAATATATGCACCAGGCTTAGAAGACATAAATATCCTAGAGGTAGCTAATCTCACAGTATGTGGTGCCCTTGTGTATGAGTTTATTGGTTTCCCTTTTAACAGAAATGCCACTGGCCGATAACAAGTGCGATTTATGATATACTTTTCGGCAAAAGTAGGCTAGAGCCCATAAGACGTGGAAGGAATATATGGCTTTATAATTAGGTCACAGGGTTCTTTTGAATAACGCAATAGAGTTTATGTGACCACATATTTTGGACAAAAGGCAAATGAAAATAATATGTTTGACCATATCGGTCAGTTCCAAGCAATAATGTAAGGTATAAAAGAACGTTTGTCTCCTGTGAGCCTAAGTTGAACTGTCGTACTAGGCACGAAATATTCAGCTCAGTTGCGCCTAGCGATACATGGGGACATTTATATACGATCTCAAAAAAGAAAAAAAGGACGATAGTGTGACAACAGCGACTCGAAATTTTGCTTGCAAAGTCATGATTTCATAGTATGCTTAAAAATTGCTTAAATACAATTAGAGCCTTTTGGTCTTCGCACTCTCCTGTAGGTGCCGTTAGTGATGGTTGATGCGAGGCATGTGATGTGAAAATAACATCGCTTCAAATCTGTCTACAGCAAAACACGACCTATGTACAAGAACTGGGCTGGTTGTTCGACGCACCTGGTATGACTCTAACCCTGTGACAAGTTTTTAGATTGTGTGGTCGCGTACGAATCGCACAACACATTGCAGAGCATGTGACAAAAGTCTTCAAAGAAAAAGGCATATGATTTGAGCCGCAGAGTGATTTTGTTTTTGTGCCTTTAAAATAAGGACATGAAAAATTGTAACCGGAACGACAGCAATGCCTGACCCTAATCAGGCTTTCCTACATGCGGGTCACGACTTGACAAGACCGTTATTATCCATAATTCTCGAATGCTTACGTCACCCTCAAGGAGCAATCGCCCTTAAGTAAAACCTATCCAATGGATTATATGGCGCATTACCAATAATAGCATGCACCGATTACCTAGATGCCTTAAATTCGTTTCCCATCTCTTTTGTTGTTAATTTAATTAAAATGATTTCACCTCATATCTATATGCGGATAATGCACTCCTTTTCGCCGACCCTATTTCGTGTAATCGTCCGCTCAATTTTGTGTTCTGTTCTTGTCTTAGGTTCAAACCTGTAAATCCATGCTTCCGCACTGATCTACAAGATCACAATATTAACAGAATAGTCAATCCGGGATATGGATGGTTACAACCTGTCTGCTTCTGTACCCTCGCTCTCCTGGCGGTATCTTCTCGTGATTAACTACTACCATCCAATTTTGAACTACCATAAGCAGATGTTGGCGTTGACAGTCAAAATGACAATACCACCATCCACAATAAATCGCGTTTCTGCATAAGAATTAATAACAATGCATTTGCTTGTAAAAAATATTAAACAGCTTTTCAATTTACTAAATGCCAAAATCTTGCTGATTTTATATTTTCACAAAATTTTTCAGTGCTAACATCTCAGACTTGTAAAGCAAACTACTAGTTATTGACGCAGAGCCAAACTTGGAAGTTAAAATGGGACTATTGCACTTACACACTTACCGGTTGCCTTATACACTTTGAAAGTGTAGTAGAAAGTTAAAATGATGTTTAGGACGAATTCGTTCATACAGACATGCGGCACAGGTATTTTAGCGAGGTCTGCGTCGTATCAACTGATGTGAACTAATATCTCAAAGGTCACTTGCATAACACCACAACAACGTTTCGTCGCATTGTGAGCACAAGCGAAACTTTTTTTCCGATCTACATCCTATGCACTGCTGGTTCTTTTCTTTAACACTAGTAAATTCTCTTCGCAAAATGAATATTTGTGATTGCAGGACTCAGTGACTTACAGCAAATAGTGATATCTAGTTAAAGGGCAAGAAAATCAGACAATTGACTTCTCATATGTGTCGCATTCGGTAAATGTCATTGACTGTTCAATTACGAGACTTTGCATCCTGATCAATAGGATTTGCCCCATAAACAATAAAAAGCTGAGAGAGAGGAGACGCAGGTCCGGTGTCAGGCTATCTAACTTCTCAAATCGTTGATAACTGCTTAAACAAAGGTTAAAGCTCCTGCAAAATTTCCGTGTTATTCACTCAACCCAATCCAAAATTATCTGAAATGTGACTGGTGTCTATTGTTCATTTTGTTTGCTCAATAAATGGATTCCATATTTTGTTTAAAAATGGCAATTTTTTAGTTGAATACATGTTGATTCAGCTTGTACACCCTCACGAGGTTCGCCTTTCTGGTTGATGGCGGTGCCGTAAGCGAGACCGCGTACCGCAACGACTAAAGTTAATGCTACTTTAGGCTTCATTGCGGTCGTAGGCAAGAATTAGCCAGGAATGATTTAATGTGCCTGCGTTCGCTGCACCCATCATTTGGTTTATCTGTCAAAATTTTGTTTACGACAAATCAGCTCTAATTCTGCGACAACCTTCAAATTTCGCACTTACTTTGCGCAATGTAAAGGGTGATCGCATTTTATTTGTTTTCAAGCTCTCTCGAAAATGCCTTGAAATCAGTCAATTTTGTGGTCTGGTGCAATTTTTTTAGCTGCTTGCAGATGTCAAAGGAGCACAGTGTCTTGACTTCATCTGCCAACATTAGGGGCGAAACTGCAATTAATTCTGACAAGTAGTTGGAGTAAAACTGCGTATTTGGTTATAACTGTTAGCAGGAAAATGATAATATCATTTTCATCGGACCATAATACTTCAGCACATCCAACTAAGTCACGTTAACAGCATGCTAGAAAATGCACAATTATTTCAGATCCCATCGCACTGTTTCGGCTAATATTTTGCCCAGTCTCGAGACTATTTCTTCTTGATTAGTCACGTTGTAACCTTATTTAGTTGCTTTTACACCATGTTTTAAGTTGATCTGACTTAATATGCTAACGAAACCGAGATGGACATGCAGTTAACCATGCGAAGTACTTATTTACACAATCACGCTTAATCGGAAACAGCTGCAATCAGATAGACAGGTTAAATTATAACGCGTCACGCAGCTAATTATAATACCACAGCTACCTAGCAAATTTCCTAAACCTTATTAAATATCATTATTAATTGCTACTTAGAGGTGCCAATCACCTCCGGTCCATGCAACAGTAAAAAATCAAACGCCTCCGTATAAAATTTGACTAAAATCATAGTGACCAAGCAAATTACGTAGGCAAATACATGGATATTATGCAAAATGCCCTTATAGGTGCTAGGCTTGACTTTCCGCATTTCTGGCATGTGCAAGTGATACTTTTTCCATTCACTCTTGTCAGTCCAAAGCGTATCATCAGACCAACCAATCACGAAACACTTGGCTAGTCAAACACGAATGTCGTGCTGAGGATAGATGTGATGTTGCCGCAATTCTCAAACAAGAACATTGATGATCCTTGTAGATTGTATACGATAGAAGTGGCACTTGAAGATAATGGAGTACCTGTAATCCAGATTGGAGATAATAAGTGCTATCTTGGGCAAATGTTTGAAATCTACCATGTCGATAGAACGAAGGTACGTAAAAAAATGTCTTCTTACTCCAACTTTGTTCCTCGGCCTTTCTGTAGCTGTCTAGTATTAAAAGAAAGCCTTTAAGTTTTACAATACTTGAATAGCAGTGATGTTCCACCATGTATAAGAATGATAAGTTGACTAAGTATGCAAGTGATAACAGGAGGCGCACAGTATTAAAAGAAAGGTAAGTAAGCATAGGTCGAATTTGCTGTGCCCTTTTAGGTGTTATTATTTTAGGTTCCGCAGGTATTACTTTTTATAACGTATTAAAAAGGCGGCCTTACTGATAAAGTACTAAAGAAGAAGAATTCTCAGCTGCATTTTTGCACTAAACTGTGAGTTTAAAAAGTCAGAGAAAGGTAAGAGTATCTAGATGCTCAGAAATATGGGCGACTCGGCTTAACAGATAGTTGGTAAGTTGAAATGCGCATAAAAATACTGACCTAAAAGAGACAGCGTTTTAACCACTTTGTTTAGTTACTTTAAGTGCTGACACATGAAAAGAGATAAATATACGGAGCGTGTTTGCTTCATGCAGATACACTTGGCCCACAGACGTCATTTTCACTTTTGCGACTTGGACTAGACCAGAGACATAATGGACTAAATTGTGGTGTTTGAGGCGCAAGTGGTAAGCTGAGGTGCGGTACCTTTTTAAATGCTTACGGCGCATCACGGTTGTATACTCTAGTTCATCGCCTGTTTGCAAGCCTGATTTCCACCATTTTCAACCGATTTGTACTTCCGTACGGTGAAACCAAATCCAGCTTGCATTTGAATAGGGATGGCACTTATAAAAACCCAATGACCAATCTGCAGCGAGTATCTTTTAAACTATATAACTGAGAAAGGCTCCATGCTTATAAGTACAATCGAATTGCAAATACCATTTATACTTTCGGAGGTAAATGGTTGCAAGATACACGATCTAATCTTAGAATATTTACCATGAAAATTTCACGAAACGGCAAAGCTGAATATGATATTTTTGGCTAGAATGACAAAGAAACTCTTCTGATCGTTACCACTGGTTGGAAGCAAAAAGGTGAGGATGCAGTCCAAATGATAAGCCAGTTTAGTTTAAATTTAAAATCTCAATCAATTCCTAATGGAATGCATTAGGAGGAAACAGCAGTGGGGAAGACGTAGATACAGCTGTCCAAGGAATTGAGAGCATCACATTGGTTTAGGTGAGTCGCCAAAACCTACAGTCGCAAAAGTAACTCTTAGTACATGATTGTGTACGAATGAATGCATGATCTAAAGTTATTTCATGCACATGATTATGCAGTAGATTTTTAGCGATTGCCATAATTTGCTTGACACGGCTGTTGGAAAATAAGAACACGTAGGTAAGCAAATTGTAGTTTTAATCATAAAGAACTTGTAATGCAAATCGCTGCATCTATTCGATGCATTCCAGCTAGTGCGTTTCTTTAATAGTGCTTGAGCTACATAAAATTCCGCAAATTTTTGCATTTAAATTACGTTCAACACTTTGCTGCCTTGTTCACATAAGTTGTCTTTAAGTGATTTGGGAATACCTTGTAACTGAAGGTTAAGAACAAAATTGCTTTGTTCTGTTGCAGCATCTGGTATGAAAACAAGGAGCTAATACGGTCGACAAAGTGCTGGTCTAATACTAATCATTTCGTATGTCCAAGGAGCAGCATTTGCAATGCTTTGTTTGTTCTGACTGCTGATTTGAGCCAATAAGATAACCATATTGCCCTAATCGCTCGGTCTGGCCTCTGGGCAGTGCCAGCAGCCCTATTTCCTCTGCTTATTAAACACATATTCCCCCCAGTATCATGACCTCTTTTGTCTTCAAGGAAGCCTTTGGAATGCTACATTGGTGACAGCGGAAAGCGGATCCGACTTCGTGGGATTTCTATCCTGATTCATACCACTTGTGACAAACTGTAGTGTTGCGAAAGAAGTGTGTGATACGGACAGAAGAATCTCTGACACCCCATAACAGAAGGACTGGTGTCGACGTTCGTCTTTGGCATCTGTCCCACCTCGTGTTCTACAAGATAGCTATCAGTAACTGAAGCAAGCCAGTTGCACAGTTTGTTTCAAGGATTTTCCTAGTGTACCTGCTCAAAAAGACCGGTATTACAACGTCTTTATATGGACACACTGATCTACGGCAGAATCTCTCACTCCGAATTTAGTTCTTTAACAAGACGAAACCTTAAGTCCAATTAAACCGCTAAAAGGAATCAGTGCTGCTGTGGTCAAGCATCTTTTCATTTGCGTTCAAATTTCGATGAATGGCACGTCTAGCTCGTGGATGTTTCTACTAGCACTGATTACGTTGTGATAGCAGGCGCGGAAGGTCAACCAAGGAGAGCGTCGGGGACGGCACTCGAAAGAAGAGAGGGGCTATGTAATAATTTGCTTGTCCTGACTGCTGACTTGGGTCACTGCGATGGCCACGTTGCCCTAGCCGCGCGGCCTGGCCTCGGGGTCTAGCCAGCAGCCCCACCTCCTCCGTTTATTGAATACATGTTCTGCCCTAGTATTATGTCCTCTTTCGTTTTCAAGGAAGTCTCAACGCTGCAGCACTGGTGTTTGCCTTAAAAATTTTCATACGTTTTATTTTATTTCGTCATTTAATTTTATGTAAATGACAAATTTTTGTGCATCCTTGCCTCTATTGTCTATTGGTAGGAGCGTCTACCGCGTTGATCCGCTTCTGGATCAATGTTAGAAGATGCATTGCAACATTTTCTTTTGCAGAGCTCTCATTAATCAATCATTGTTTACCTGCACCGCAAAGAATGTTCCCAAGCTTGACCTTTGAAACGACTTTTTGACGACTATCTGCAAACATTTTGATAAGTCGAGTTCATTACTCTTTCAGTTTTCCTCCATTCTATATGACCAGCAGACTTGCACTCTAGTGCTACTGATGTCTTATAAAGCGCCAAAGTGATACCACTATGCTGCTGTTGCTGTAGAGAATAATCGGTCACCCTTGAACAAATGCATGTGCACGGACAAAATGTCTTGTGCATTTACACAAGATATCAGTAAATTGCAGGCACAAAAAAACACTTAGCTGTGGTGAAGTCATCTAGTTTGGCATCTTTAAAGGTTTTTTTATCGAAATGAACGGTAGAAATTTTAAAGTCGGTAGTGTTGCCAAGGATGATAATCTTGGCCAAGTAGAAGGCAACGCTGATTACTCTAGCGCAAAATGCCACAGTGTTTGGGTCCAAACTATACTTATGCCTTGCGATTTTTCTGAACTAGTAAGAGTCATGACATTCAGATACCAAGATGAGTACGAGATTAAGGAACACAAGCTTGAACGGTAGCCACATATAATTTAGTAAGTTGACTGGTTGGATTGGTTGACTTTGCGCAACATGGCAGCATAGATCTGCAAAATGACGAGTTAGCAATCAGTTATTTGTATTATAAACTAATATGAATTAAGGCGTTTCTCCGTTTCTTTGCAAAAACAAAACCAATGCCAAAACGCTAATCAATATGGATGGACTTCTATTTGTAATTAACTATATAAGAATTATGGCCTTAAAATGCTCTTGCTGGCTTTCATCTCTGCTCTTGCTAAATTGAGAAGTATAAATCATGCTATTGTGTCATTATGGCACGACTTTGCAGTGAAGAAGAGAGAAGGAAAATGCCATAAAAGCCGGCAAAATGTAGAATCACCTAGTAACTTCCTAATTTTTCTAATTTTGCTGCCAGACCCTTCTGTTCAAGCGGAAGCTTAGTTTTTCCGGCTTATTTGCACGACATGGGCAGAACTCAGATTTGAGTAGCAGAAGAATTAAATAAAAAGCATTTAATTTGGAGCTAAATTTAGACATGATTAGCGATCTCTCTGCAGTCACTTGCCTGTTAGTTTTGCACCAATTTAAGTAAATATGATGCAAATACAAAGCAAATTACAGGAAAATTCAAGTCTCATCTCTGAGATTACCCAGAGTATTAAAAAAAACATTTAATTGCTCCATCCAAATTTCATCAGCTGGAATGCATATTGCTCGTAAAGCATTGTGTTCCATAAATTACTGTGGTTTTAGGGGATTTAAAATTGTGTCATTTCGGTAAACATGCAAAACATTCCCCTTCCTCTTCTTAAAGTTTACATTGTGAAATCGGAAGGAGCTGCCGGTGTGTAGTAAAGCGCATGTGGCGTTAAGGATGAAAAGCTGAATAAGAACAATCGTACTAAAGCTGACCATGATTTCATCTGGCTGTCACAAAATATTTTGCGTATAGCAATCCCGCACGTTAAAAAGTCTATGGTGCTTTCGGAGAAAAATATCTCTCAAATCTAATACATAATTATTGCTGCTATCGCTATTAATACCATCTGTACAGCAATTTTAAATTTTGAAATTCAATTTTGACTACGCAAGCCATTATAGTTAACGTCAGCAGTCTTCGAAAAATTAAGCGCATCATTTGAACAGTGGGCGATCCTACTCTTGCGCTCTTGGTTTCGAGACTTTGTGGTGGTAGTCTGCGACTGAGTATTAACCAAACCCGAATCCCTTGGCTAATGTGTGTGCATGGTGTGCAAATTCAGAATGAGTGTAACACCATTGAATCAACTGCTGCTGATTTAGGCCAGCTAATGTAATGCGTAGCATATTGCCAACTAGAGTTTTACCTCATTATAGACACAGAATTCGTCTTCCTCTGCAATCCTTGGGCTTCTACATCTCAACTCAAATGGTTCCTTTATCAGTTGTTCCTCTGCCCGATCCTGTGTTCTGCTCTTGTCATGCCAGTACAAAAGTGTGTCTTAATTCCTTTTCCAGAACAAAAAAATTTGCTAGTGGCAGTGCAGACCTGTCCGGTTTTCGATTGCATCGATAGCCATCAAATAACGGCGACTTCACCGCTATCCTCCCTTCGCCTTAAAGTGTGTAAGTGCGGCAATGGTAGCAATACTTTTTGGAGTTGCACATACGAAACATGACAACCATAAAGGATTGACCAAGATCATAATGCACAACGGAATAAGGAACGCCTTTATTTGCAATTGACTCACTAGCGATGGTGTCGTTTCCGCCTGCTAAGAAATTTAAAATCCTTACTGTTATCCATGCCAATGATATCTATTTATTACGCGAAACTTATGGATTAAATTGAGCAAACTAATTCTTAAAATCAAATTCTTCTCGTAAAAAGCAAGCGGAGCTTTACAATTTCCTTAACATGGTGGCACGTGGTCGCCTCTATCACTTGATCTACAAGACACGAAGTTATTCTTACAGAATTTGTCGAGAACCGATGTTGTTTTTTAGGTTTTGGCCTCTGTTGCACAATTAAGATGGCATTAATTCATGCCAATCAGGTGCATGGTGCGACGCGACAGCTGCCAGCAGATGTTACGAACATTCGAAAAATGATTTCACTAGTAATGCCAAAACCGTGCTGGATTCACGCCAGACAAGAGTTGTGGTTTACTTGCACATCATTAGGCAATTAATGTGTGAAGGCCCTCAAGGCCTCTTTCTAGTCATCATAAAGGCTCAATAGATCCGCGTTGATCGGGTTAAAGTGCTTACTATGATTCGTACACGTTGCCTTGAGTTTCAACAAGGCGGTTTTACCAATATTTTTGTTAATTATAAACTACTAATACCTACTCTTGCAAGTTTTATCTACTTTGAGGTAAAGACGACTTTGGCTATGCATTTTTCTGCTGTCAGTTGTGAGTGGTAAGCAGCAATGTCTCAATTTGGTTATTTGAGAATAATGTGAATCAAGGCAGCATGCAGTTGTGCAAGTGGCGTCATTTGAAGGCGTATGCTCAAAGGTCTCAAGTGCCTTCAAGTCACTACATAGACCAACTAAAACACCACAGTTACTATATAAAGACCCTAGTACGTATCCGATTACTGGGTGCTCACAATAATTTAATGGTGAGCAATAACACAGAAACGAGTGATTGAATTCGAGAAGGCTAACCTACAACAGGCAGACAAGGGCATAAAGCAACACCTACTGCTACTTCGTGGTGCGCTTTAATAACTGTCAGAGAGAGTTTTTCCATGTAGTAAATCTTTCAGAGCGCAATGGGTGGGCGAATTCCGTGTTCAAATAGAGCGTTGATCCACCTACTAGTCCTAACAGATGCAAGCTGCAAAATTCCTGCTTTGTTAAAATGCGAATATTATTTGTGCATAATTTGTCGTCTCGACCCACTGTCTAGAAGTAGTTCTGTGAAGAGAGTCTTCGCTATTTTAGTTGATAGTGTGTCACGGAAAATAGTGCTCCTTTCATCCTAATCGTCACTTGGATTATCCCAGCCTCTCCTGTGGGTTAGAATACGTTTTGAGAAGAAGAATGGATCAAAAATTGGGTGGATTTTGACGACAAAGCGGAGCACGAGGTTAAATCTGTTCTTCGAAAGTACCTCGCGAAGTTTCTGTCTTTTTCTAAGAAAGAAGGTAACAGCTTCACTTCTATTGCTGCAGATTCGGTGCATATCTCTCAGAATTGTACGGATTTTGTTTAAGCATGTAAATAATTACATCAGGTAATATTTCTGTTTTGATAATCTAAATGCGCATTTCCGCACTGCATTGTTCCGCAGATACATCAATTTTGCATTTATTTATGCAAGTAGAGCCAGAGAGACAGGCTTTAATTCTGATTGCAAATTTCGACGAACAGGATATCCAAAGGCCGCCACTGGAGGAATCAGTTACGAATGATTAATTAAAAGCATTGCTGAGAAGTTTCTTAAGTGCGATTGACATTTAACACAATGGTGCACTCAGGCAGAAGTGAAAGCACGTGAGATCGAGACAGTGCTTACGCAACCTACCATCTTACATTACAGATCACATTTCGTGGACTGACGAATCTGCTCCTGCGCAGGTAAGTTATTAATAAACCCTGGTCCCATCCCAACCCTAGTAAATTCTACCCATGTACCGATGTCACCAGACAAAAACTACTGAGCATTATTTCGTTAGGGTCACTACTTAGCCTCAGTGTTGTGGCAGCTCTAAGGGAAGCCTTTTCCCACAACCGGTGGTGTGTATTAACCTATGTACAACAGCCGGTGTGGTCAGTAGTTTCTTCACGCAATCCTTCAGGGAGAATGTTAACGAGCAACCGGCAGCGAAAAATGTGTGTCTTGCTTACTTATTTTCCGCATTGTTTTCTTTAGTGAGTCATAGATCGCGAAGAGAGGCAAGTTCTGTGTTCCTGACAAGCGAAAATAAAACCATCTCATACAGCTGACGACGCACAGCAGTTTGTGCTGAAGCACTTTTAAGAGAACATAGGATGTCTGACGTTGCGAGCAACCGTGGGTTTTGCATAAGTCACTTGCCTTTTGAATAAGAAGGAAAATACCTGTTTTCTGAATTGATGTATTGGAGACGTACTTAGGTGCTAGGCCGTGGAGGATAATTTGCACCGGACAACGAATCCACAATGCCTGTAAGTAACCAACAGTTTTTAAAACTACCTTTTCGTTACGTCTTTCTATACTTAGTAAGTCGAAAAGGCTACCACCATAGCATCGTACTGTTAAGTGGGCAAGTGACATTAAGCAGCTAGTTGCGTGCCAGTTTTAACAGTAGTTCCATGCCAGCTTGACATGTGGCTACCTCAGTTCACACCATGAGGATTGAAACACCTTTCAGAGGTGTAGGCGATAAAGGGTTTCTACATTACAGGTAGACAGCCAACAGAACAGCTCCAGCTCAGTTCCTTTCTGCCAAATTCACTTAACAATCAATTCCTTTTTATCTGTCTGCATAATTCACTGTATGCCTTCTCAGCAGCACGTCGAAGGCCGATTATTCTCCCCACCTTGCCACTGCGTAGGTGACGATGGGGGATAATCGTCTCTCATTTCACTAATACACACTGATGCAGCTTGTGTGAAACCAGTGAGAACACTTTTACACACTTTTCTACCTACTCAAAAGTGCAAAGTATTGCGTATGTAAGTTAAATCAACAGCAAATATTTCACAATGCTTCTCAAAGCAGGCAGACGTGATCTTCAGCCGTCCCTTCAACAGTTACTTTATACTTTTTAGTAGAAGAGTGCCTTTTTGTGGGGCCTTTATTCAAAGGGATAGGAACGCGCTTTCCCCACATTTGAGACTTTGATAGCATTTACAGCCCAAGTAAATCCCTTCCGCCTCTTCAACCGATGAAGTTTCGGGCTCCTTCATCAAGGCTTTATGGAGAAATTGACGACATGCAGACTTATCCACACATTCGTAAATGAGTAGCCTCAGTTGGTAAAATTACTTTTTTAATCCATCACCGCTCAGTGATAATAAAGCGCTAAGTAAAGTAGTAACGAAGTCAGAAAAGCAGACCTGTTTAATTGTTCCATAAATTTGTCAGCAAAGTAGTACTAACATGGAGGCTGCCGCTAGAGCATAGTAGACGGAGTCATCTATCAATTCGAGATCGAAAGCCTTTGAGCCCCGTAGTCGAGTTAGCATCCCGCCCAGCAATCACTCAATCGTCAAGGCTACTTAGTGAGTTCATTGTGGCCAACACATTTGCCCGCTTGCGAACAAACTTGTGAGAACACACTTCGTTGCATGCGCGTCATGGATCCCTGGATGTCGGGCCCTCTCCTGCTGCTGAAGCCACCTTGACGTTTATGCCAAATCACAAGCATTCATTAGCAGCCTAAGCTATCTGCTTCCTTCAGATTTGTCAGCGAATCCACTTCTTACAGTTGATTGCTTTCTGGTCGGCAAGGATTTAGTGCCTCCGCTTTATTGAAAGGAAAGGGTGATGGCCGATTAATTTATGAAATAAGGAATTTCGCTTTCCTCAATCACAGATTAAAAGGTGGTGGTCTGGACTGAATAGATGGCTCTATTTAAGCAAACGCATTCCAGACTCTGCCGAAAATTCCTTACTACCAAAAAATACCCTATCGTGTGTAAGCGCATTGTCTGTTGCGGTGCCTGTGATGACCTACGAGGGAATTTGAAATGCGATGATCAACGTGATTTTGCTTAAAGAGCATGGAAATGAGCTTGCGCAACTTAGTCTCTCATAAAGCAGAATGTAAGGAATGCAAGGAATTTTGGCAAAGAGTCTGGAATGTGTGTGCTTAAACAGAGCCATCCATTTGGTCAAGACCATCACCTTTTTAATGTGTGATTAGGGAAAGAAACATTCCTTATTTCATGAATTAATCGACCATCACCCTTTCCTTTTAATAAAGTGGAGGCACTATGTCTTTGTCGACCACAACGCAGCCAAGAGAACTTTATCCGCTCGAATTGGGTCTTCGCTCCGAATGTGATGATACCCTCGGGGCGTCTTAGATTGGGTACTTGGCTCTTCAACTTAATACGTGTTAGCTTGTGGTGTTCATGTGGAATACTGGGAGTTTTTAGGCTAAACATGAGACAAGATATTTAATCAGGGACACCGTTAATTGCTGCTTTAATGTTTGGTAGTAGAATTATCGGAAGCAACTCAATTGTGCTACCAGTGAGTAAATTATACCATGGGACGTCAGTTGACGGATGGACAAAAGCCTTGAATCCCATTCGTCTGATTGCACATATTTCATGAAATCCTTGGCAGCTAAGCAAATTTATAAGTGTTGTGCGTGTCACGTGGTCCATGGAGGTCTTGCAGAGTCTAGTAAGCGGTCAGCTGTCAAATTAGGGTCTTTATTGCTGCGAACCAGTTTGGACAATTCATGCTGAAAAATCCATCAATTAAAGAAAACTGGAGCGACTCTGTCAGCATCTTATGCATTCATAAGTTCTGCTCCAGCCGCTTTAGCAAGCTAGTCTATCATAATCAACATATATAGGTTTTCCTCTTGGTTTACAATAGAGAACATTCACTATATGCACGTGCTCTTGCAGTATTGCGGTCATTATGTTTTGCTCTGGTCATTTATCACCTTCCCTTCATCCACCTGGTTCACACGCTCGATTTCCGAAGAACTGTTTGTACCAATGAGTGCAGGCTCACTGGGCATTTTCTTGAGAGATTTATGAACATCCTGCTACATCCGTATCTCTCTTATTCTGACTGCTACTGATCTTGCTTGCAACTGAACTACTTAATGCGCAATCAATTAGTTTTTAACAAGTTGATATTCTTAAAGTGTGCATTTCGTTGCTTTATTTTCATCTCAACATGTTGTTTTACTTGGCGAATCTGGGATGATTGCGAATAAAATTTCCTGAAGCATTATCTAGGTGATGGAAAAATTAATGCACTGCATATAGAAATGAAGAGCTGTTAAGAGTGCAACGGACAGACAACAGCGCATGTGTTTTTCATTTGAAGCGTTACTTACATGCAAACTAAGAAGAGAATCGTAATGTCAAGGCGAAGGTTCCTGGTAAGATTGGGTAAAGCTAGAATGCTGAATGTAATGGGACATCGGCTTGTGAGTACCTATTGGTGTCATTAAGCGCATTATGATTTCCGCTTCCCCTTTCTGCGATCATTCAGAATCTACTAAATTAGGAAATGTCCGCATTATCATTTCGTTATTCAGTGATTTGGTCTAAGAATGGTGGCCGTACATTCAAAATCACTTGGAACGTGCTGCTTTTTGAGGAGTGTCTAAAATGGTGTAATGTACGCTCTGCCACACATCCTTGCAGATATTTCAAAAGTAGTCACTATTAAAAAGAAGGCAGAGCGATTTGGAGAGCACCTGCATTCACCTGCTTTATGCCAGTCCATCATTTTCCTTGATGTTTTACAGAATTGGCGAAATTATTGCCATTCCATAACTTCATAGCTTTTTGATTCTGGAAGACAATTCAGACCTTTATTCGAATGCTTTGCTGAAGGCGAAGCTTACCACATAATCTAGAAGGAAAGTAAAAGTGGCGACACCATTATTCGAGCCAGGCGAAATGCCATTCATTTCGCTCTTTGGCGATTCAACAACTTCTCTAAGCATTTGTAATGGAGGTGGATTAGTTTGTGCATTATCCAAGAGGTGTATGCACTGACGATTTGACTCCAGATTCTTTTATGTGTGTCGAAAAGAACAGGTCTGTTGCATTAACTCTCCGACGAATTTGGCTTTCCTGTGACAAAAGCAAAACGACTTCAACTGAGGCAAAAGTAAGGTAGGGTTCGTGCAAGCTCTATGGCAACGCAATTTTGGTGTTGCCTCGGATGCGACCCGTTTATTCTGCAATTCAAGAGGAGTGCTTACGGCTTCGTATGATTGATTCGGCACCTTTCCATGACATGAAAGCATGGAAAAGCTGGAGGAGACTCGGTGAGTATATAAGCCTCTGTTCTAAAATAGTTTAGATTAACACTTAAGGGATACTAAACCAAGCAAACACATAAGTTATCTACCTCCAGTTTGCAGACAATTACATTCGTATTAGCAGTGTTTAGCGTGAACCTTCCATATTTTTAGGCGATTGTGTCGTGTCTTAGTTACGATAACACTTTTATACAGGAATCTTCGAATATTTACTGCAATGCTATGCCACGCGACCGAAAGTTTTCATGGAAGGTTATGGCATGTCCTCCCCTTTTGTGGTACGAAATTCAAAAGAGCATAAGTTTTTAGCAGGCAATCGCTGAGACTATTTGATCATGCGAATTATTAAAGCTTACCGATGAAGCAGATGACTTAGAAGGCCAATTAAATGGCTGATTTGTTGGTTGATGGACATTTGAGTGAATTGATGGTGGATAGCTGGCTGTCTAGTAATACAAATGAGGCCTGACTGCAACCACTGCTTTCGCTAGGAGTCTTCGATAAGCAATGCACACACAGGATCAAACTAAAGTGGCTGAAGCATGATCTTTTGCTTTTAATGACAAATTCAAAAGGCGCCTTCGCTTGTCCATAAAAATGCACCTGATCCGTCATTTCTGAGAGACTTGCTAAATTTAAAATTTAAAAAAAATTGTTACCGTGAATGGGCTGTCGAGTTGTTTGATAAATCTACAACCAGGTTTTCTCCCTGGTGCTTTAGACTTTAGCATAAATTTCTCGAATAAAAGAGCAAGTGTTGATGTGTTAGCAGCTGTATGCTTTACATCCGTGAACTGTGACCAGCCTCTCTGGAAGCCTAAAATGGCTTAGAATTGCGCCTTTAATTATTCAAAACTTTAGTCACGTCTACAAAATCTATAAGCTGGTAAACTTAACATGAAAGCCCTACAAGGCATTCAAGATTTCTAAAGCTGCAGAATGGAAGTGGTCTGTTAGTGACATCGCACACAAGAACATTAATAAGTCAGCATCTCAACTGCTATCAATGCAATATAAATGGCTCTTGACAAAACTTAAAGTTTTCTGTTGGCAAAAACTGGTATCCTTTTGAATAGACTGAGAGATTAAACATGTAACTGTCCATATTAGCAGCCTTAGTAGAGCTGTTTGCCTACCAACCATTTTATATGGTTCAAAGTCCCTTTTAATAATGCTATCCTAAAAACAGCAGCCTGTGACTAAATCGTGCAGATACCAAGAATAAACGGACTATTTTAGCGTTCAGTTATCAGCAAAGATCAAAGGACAGCACCCAAAGTATCATACAGCAGACTAAGTATTGGTGGCAGGATTGCATGCAGAACCAAGTCAGTGGAGAGCTTTCGAGATAGACATCTATGCTACTGAAATCAAGGCAACGGAACGGTAGTCAAATATACAAGTGATTAAGATTGTCACTGTTACAAAAATCCACACACTAAGGCGTAATATTATTAGTTCCACAAGGCAATGGCTACAATAAATGTTTTCTTTACAAAACTTATCATTAATCTACAACAAAATAAATATTTGTTTATTCTCTCAGAACAGAACACACGGATACAAATAACGAACAAAATTCTGCTCATTCTACTATCTATTATGCTCCACTGTTGCGTCTGATTGGTCTACTCCCTCTCATTTTCCTTTTTCATAATGAAGGAGTACAACGTCAAGGACGGTGTAACAGCCCAGCACAGCGAAGGGTGGAGCAGTACATTACAGCACAGAACACTACTTCCATCCCTTTTGTCTTAGAACAACTCAGCCACTCAAAGGGATATGCACGAGAGCAAATCGAGCACCTCCAGAGCCATTCAACGGCGAGTCCCCTGCTTTAACCCAGATCCTCCTTTGCGCCCTCTAGGCTTTCGCAGAGCCAGCCAAACACTTTCGGCTCGTAGACTCAGTATGAGCTGCACCGATGCTCACCATATAAGGCAAGTACCAAAATGTTAACAGGCGCAAGTCCTCCTTCAGAGTAGCTAGCTTTCAAAGCCTTGCGATTGGCTATTTCTCACTTATTCTTGCCCTATGCGAAACCTTGTTGGAATTATGCAGCAGCTTTTATGCATAGCACTTATCTGCACAAAACCGTTATCATTTGTCGCAGAACTACCACCGACCTCCTCCCTGCTTGTAGCAAGTTATGCCATCGACTGACTGCCCCATCAGTACTATTGTTATGCTGATGAGAGCACGCCTTATCCGCGCTACATGCCAGCGCACCCTTCGCATAAACAATTATACGGGCTATGATTTTGCTTTAAGAAACCTAGATTTGAGGCCTAAAAGCGCATTTGATTAGGTTTAGTTTGAGCTATCTAGGACTCTGTTTCACCGGCAGAGGTTGATGCGAATTTGTGCTGCTTTCATAGATCATTTAGATCCATCACGCTTTAGTGCGTGTGAGGACTAAGGGTGTCACTCCCCTTGACACTACAGCAAAGTCCTCCTCTGACTCTTGGGTGCTGGATCCACGATCAATCTATTTAATAGCATAAAAGTTGATGCTGGAGCATTGACAAACGGAGAATGAGAATCCGACTTGGCATGCGATTCGTTTCTGCTTAGTCAATTAACATAGGGTCTGGCTGTGCAATGTGTAGAGACCCAATTACTGCTCTAATCTCCCATCATAAGCCCAAATTACATTGTTTATTCGCACGTAAATGAATAGGATCTTCGATGCATGGCTGTCTAGTAATGACCACCAAGATCGGTGCAAAAGAGTTCGCTTGGTACCTAGCTTGCAGGCCCCTCAAATTAGTAGAAGGGGTTGAAAATCAGCATTTGATCAAATGCCAGCAGATTTTATTAGATTCCAGCTGGCTGCTGACTAGACTGCCCTAAATCATGGCCCAGATCATCATGAGCGAGCATCGACCATCACGTTGAGACGATGCTCGAACGATGAAAGCAGAAGACTAACCTATGAGGGCAGTTGGTGCTGTTAAAAGAAAAAAGGCTTCGCAATACTTTTTAGCATAACATCCAATCATAAAATCGCAAAATTAGGCTATCCTAATGTTTGTTTTGATTCCCCACAAACACATGAGTGTTTATTACAGCCAAACAAGGCACTACCATCAACACACAAAAATAAAGTCGAAAACTGCTACATTGGTTAGAGACTAAATGTAGCCGACCGATCTCTTTAGCCTGAGTTAGTGGTTGATTGATAAAGCAGTCGCTTTGCCTTCCCATAAGAGAGTCTCTTCCTGCACACTGACACAGCATATGAAGACCCACTATAAGTCACTTGTTATGCTCTGTCGTAAACGAAGCATCCTCCACTTTATGCTAATTTAGCTCTAAAAAAACAGAGAGTTGTCAAAACTAACAACCTGCTTCTAATTAGAGCCATGGCATGATTGGAGGAAGTAAGGATTGATGAAGTCGAAATTGGCGAGCAGCTCATTAATCTTCTTGGCTGTCAGTTCAAACCACGTCGGACCCTTGCCATTTGGTGAGACTGGCACAATACGACGCACACCATGCATGTCAAGATTGTCTCGATGATGTCTTCTGAGCAGTGGCAGGTTCCTATCGGATACAGCCGCCAGTAGCATGTGGTCGTTGAAGTCGATGCCATATTTCGCCTTGGCTGCCAAATTTTTAAGCTTGGAGGGTTGGTGCGGTGGTTTCATTTTGCAAGCCACCACTTCCTTCCAGTCGACGTTTTTAAAGAACTCAAGATGCTTTACACCATCAATGTCTACACGCTTGTTGTGATTGTGTGTTAGGCAAGCCTTGAAGAATTTGGGTAGAGGTACAGACGCGTTCGGCAAACGGCCAGTCATGAAACTGCGCGTGCGCAACCAGTCCTAAGCAGTGGCGTGGCCGTACAAAACACAGGCGGCGAGAATGCCCAGGCTCTAGACGTCCGCCCTCGTCGTGATTTCCACTCCTTTCTTCACTTCAGGTGCCATGTAGAAGGGTGTTCCAGTGAAGTCTGTCTTCTTGGGAGGTCCCGCCTCTCGCGACATGTCGTATGAACGATCAAAGTCAGTAATGAAAACGTAACCCGAATCGTCAATAAGCACATTGGTGGGCTCGATGTCCAAGTGGACGATGCGCATGGCATGGAGATGCTCTAGACCACAGACAATCTCGCAGCTGCAAAATCTCGCATGCTTTTCACTGAGGAGACCAACAGTTGCGATGAGACTCCGCAGATCGAAACCGCTTCCTTTGCGCAGCACAAGGGCTGGAGCCTCGTGAATTAGTAGGCTTTTAATCAGGGTAGCTAAAAACGGTGACTGCTCCTTTTCCCCAGCAAGTCGCACGAGAATTTGGTGTTCTCGAAGAGCACACCGTACAGCAGATCTGTTTTGCAAGTAGAAGCGCTTTAATGCACAAGTCATAGTTGTCGTGGTCACGTCTCGTCTTTGAGTGTAGACTACCTCATAGACAAGGGAATAGGACCCATGAGAAATAAACTTCACCACATCAAACCTACCAGCCTCCATGCCTTTTATCCAAGCAATGCTGACTCGTCTGTTGATCAACTGACCTCAAAGGCTGCACAACTGCTAATTGTACATCTAGAGTAAGCCAATCTGATTTGACTTTGATTTCTATTCGGTCGTCGCATTTGATTTTCATCCACGACGGTGCGCCAACAATGGCGGTACCGTGGGAATGGTAATGAGTTGTTCATCGCTACCCATGCCTTATTAGTCCAGACTTTTAAAATGGTCAGCAAATAGAGTTCGAGCATAAATTCTTTGCGACACCAACTTAGCCATAGCTTTAAGAGCTCTAAATAGATGTTACAGCTAAGATTAACAATTGGTTTGCTTTACTGTGTTTAAACTATTTTGGAGTCCTAATCATTACGTCAACAGGTGTCCTGGCTGGAAGAGGAGATAACATGACTCCCTTGATGTAAATCAGGGACTGATGATGACCTACAAGACAGCCCGCAACTACAGTCAGCTTGCGCATCTCGTACCCTTTGACGTCGTCGAGTTTACTTCATTAGTAGGAATCGGCAACTTACCAAAATGTGTCAAATGTGCTACCATTTTCTCGTCTAAGGAGCAGTAAGGACGGTGTGTCTTAAAACATTTGGTTTTTCTGTGCGTAACAGGATGCACAAATTGTGTGTTGGGTGTCGGCAGCAGCCACTTTACTCGGCGCTCGCCAACATTCTCTGTTAAAAAAGAACAGCATTTGTTGCAAATTATAGGGGAATGTATTGGTGGTGTCAATCGCATCACATCGGGCGAGTATTCGGCAGGGCACGTAACTTGTGGTAGAACTCATATAGGACCAACGACACATTGCTTCAATTTTCTTCTTGTCGAATCTGTTACGTCCATCTCTTCCTAAATTACCAGATAAGCGTAGGTTACATCATGCTTGTTGTGAATTCGGAGTTATGATTTCACGGTCTGAGTATTCTAATGCTTCCATGTCACAAAAGGTGGATCAGCAACGTCAGGCCACCACATCTGTCCAACATGGCTGTTTAGGTGTCACATGACCGAGTAGCTGTGACCATGTGAGGTGTGCTTATTTGTTGAAGAGACGAATGCCTGCACGTTTCATGATTTGCTAGCTATGACGCGTTACAAGCTCGGAAAACCTGGAGGTGTCACGTCGGTGGTAGGCGGTACATGCTAGGTTGCTATTATGACCTAACAAAAGCCAGTATTTATTTAGATTTGTCAAATTTGCTTCAAAATTTATGTACTACATTGGGACCTAAAGTAAAACTGAGCGGCGGCTTTAATATCATCGTAATGGCTTTCATTTATTTACAAAATAGATGGGGTGGAGGAGTAAGGACAAAAGAAACGGATCGTAATGTATTTGCTGTAAAATGAAAATGATTTTTACTTTTCGGTAATTTATAGTCATGTGTTTTTACATGCGTTTAGCCTCTGAGTGCTCAGGCTTACTCGATAGGGTGCATAGAATCCTCGAATGCAGAGAGGGCACCGATTATTGCTTACATATACATATCCTACCTAACCCGAGGCTGGCATTGTGCGAGAGCCTAGAGCCAACCCTTGACGGGAAAAATGGCTCTGACAGAACGTTATAAAACCAGTGATGTGATTTGTACCTTGTGGTGATTTAGTAACAAAATACCTTTGATCTCTGCAGTTTGGTCTTAAAAGTTGAGACGTGAACTTACAAATGGCGTCCCAAACGTCTCCTACTGACATCTTTTAGCTCATATCAGCTTATTGCATCTCGTCGTGGCCGCTCACTCCCGAGAGGATACTCTATGTGTTCGTGGAATAACCCCTTCCTTGCGGTAATATTGCTACGCAAAAGAAATTGACTAAAAATATTCGACCGTACGTCTTTGGTGTTGGGACAGCAACCGATGAGTTCTATAACTGGCGTTCATCTGAATAGATACTAATTGATTACATGAAACAACCTATAATTGGGCAATTCCAACTGTAATCCTTGAATCCGTAAGAGTAAGACCACTGTCTTTCAAAATTTTTAAAATTCACAATTTTCCTTACTTTGCATGCACTCAAAAACGTTGTCTTCCTATCATCCCCTGTCTTTTGTTCCCTGTCTTCCTAACTCTCCGTACGTCGCTTATTCCAGTGGTTTTGGTATGTGAGTAGAAGAGCGCCAGGTGCGACTAATAAGTTTACCCAAAACAATGAAATGTGGTCAAAGTATAAGTTGGCCGTCTATGTCGCCTTGCATTAAACAACTCAGGAATTCTTGCCCTGATCATCTCGACCCACACCTTTCGCCAGGTTTTGACATTGGAATGCGCAAAACCTTCAGGATGGATAGTTTAGCAACTAGCTGTGAAAGTCATCATCATTGCTCAGGCCTCGAATTTTGTGGAAGATGATCGCTCAGAACTGTAGACAACTTTTCAGGCTTAAATCGTGAATACCGCTGTCCGAACATAAAATCAAATCGTACAACGATCGGTTGTCTTTTCTTTATGAGTCAGACTCATGTCTAACGATTAAGCATGACATGACCTCGTTGGGAGTAGTTGGTTCAACGCGATTGACGATCTCTGGAAAGTTGTGTGTTCTTGAGAAGACTTACGTGTGAATGCTCTAACAACAACGCTGCCTAGATTTCTTCTTTACCGGTAACTGCATACGCAAGCAGTGCGAGGAGGAGTTACAAGAGAAATAGTAGTTGGGATCCTTTAGACTCCCAGCCCCAGATGTTATCAGTCCACGCAACCCTTTCCTTTTCATTCATGTTTGCCGCCCACGCAGAAAACCGTAGTTGAGAGCAACATTTCGATCCCTTGCATTTCGTTCGAGTTGACTCCTCGTCTTCCACTTTTCCTTAACATTATTTTTTATTGTTAGGCTGTGTTATACCTCTACACCAGAAAAATGCACTCATTACTTAATGCTAATAGAAAGTCCCCATTTTTCTTTCAATTAGGTTGGGACTTGGGATTGGTTCCAGCGCACGGTGGTAGGGTGTCGAGGCTACCATCCGGGAAAGTTTATGTGAATGCCGACTTCCGCCTTCACGAACTGGAACCAGAATTCCGCAAGTTATGATTAGACTGGAGCTACTCGGCAGATGATCACATTGTGGCACTCTATCGCTTCTTTCAGAGCAAATGCCATATTTAAAAAAAGAGGGATTCTGACGCCATAGTTGGGTATCACAGTTCCATAGCGCCTTAATAGGTCAAAATAGAGCCAAAAGATACGTTGAGCTAGAAGGTGCCAAGTTTTATGAGAAAAGCTTTAAAACACAATGCAAGCTGACACCTATTGGGCTCACAAGCTGATGATGAATTTGACTCTCTAGAAGGGATTTTCGAAGACCGATTTCAACATTATTGCAAACAGGCAGCTCTAGGTAGAACTGAGTAGCAGAATTTAGACGCACTTAAAGTGAGTACTAGCAAAAATAACTGTTCAATGAACCAGAAAAGTATATAAATGAGGAACTGAAGTAACAAAAACCGTAAAATGCAATAGTCATCATAAAATACTACCAAATAGAAATAACTTCAGCCCCGGATGCACGCAGCCATCAAGATGACAACTACTTCAACCCCATCTCCAAGGTGGCTTTACTTCCAGCCCAAAGAAGACATTAGCGTAGGGATTACCTTTGGGGATTATTCAAAAATACTAGTATTTTTTTGAGCTTAAGACGGAGAAATGAGCATCGAGTTACTTCACTGAACAAAGAGGGTTCGCCCACCTTAAACACCCACGATCAAGCAACGGCATGGCCTTGAATTTGATCTTTGAGCTACCCCAAATTGACCCCATAAAATATTTAAAGCCGCTTTTGGTTGATACGATTCGTAATTGGTGAAGAGTATTTTCAGAGTTTTGCATTTACCTCTGTTTATGTCGTGATAATTGTTTATTTTTCTTTCAGGTACCGAAATTGGAACTGGTGAGAGAGAACCAAAGTTAATGTTCGGAAACTTAACATATGAAATAAAACACGCCCTAAGTTAATTAAAATGCCTTAAATTTAGGTGCAATTTAACCTTTTACCCTGAAATTTATGGCTTGAGTACTGCCCTGAGTGTGTTTACTAACTCCTCAAAACGATACTTCTCCTGCAGCACTTTCTAACTATCCTCTTTGGTCATGTATATTTCTATCTTAGTATAGCTTACAAAATATTTGTTAGTTTGTTGGCGAGAAAATATTTGCAACTACTTTTTATTCTTTTCTGCTTTGTACAAAAGCGTATATGATAACAAAGCTATCTACCCCAATTGTCAAGAAATCGCACCTCCACTTATTGTCTAGGATAGGTTTTAGTAAAGTATTTGCACTGCCAAAGACACGTTTTTAGAACCTTTTATACCTAGCTCCAACATTCGAAAAAATTATGTTTCATCAACAGGGATTTTATAGAGGAACCTACTTGGCTCTAGTATCATGAAAGGCCGATTCGATTTGAGCTCATATTTTAACAAAAATGCATTTCGCCCGTTCAGACAACAGCTTGGTTAGTTTACGTCTCCACGGCCTATTCATTAATGTGTACAGTTGCTGGTGACCTACTCATCAACCTCCGTTCGATTTGGCCTCAAGGAGCATTCTTTAGAAGGACAGGAATAAATACAAACTGCAGTCAGCCAGTGAGACGAATGTAGAAAGGTCCAAAGTAAAAGCAAACTAAGCGTCAAAATACAAAGAACTTTAGACTAAAATGTAAAAAATAATCACGCAACCCGTCTCCCTCCAAAACAATTGATACGAATAAAGGCTCACGAATCATATTAATCTGACCTGCAATTTGAGATTCTATTGGCTCTCATAGTCTACAAATACGGTAAGTAATTCATTCGAAGAAAGAGCGCAGAACTGTGTGATCACAAACTCATGTCCAACTTTACAGTAAGAACAGCTCCAAATTCTGGCAAAGCTGCTAGCAAGCGGTATTATCTGTCGAATCATTCTACCAATCTTTATGTTCCCCCATGTTTGCATAGCCTTGTATCCCTAGCCTTTGTATTTTTATTGCCAATTACCATCCAGCTGTCGTCGTAAGTTAAAGCTGGACTTAATTGCCATCTCAATGACTAGGTATTTGCATTCAGTCGATCCAGCAGGGTTAGAATCAGGCAGGATCCAATCGCATACTCAAAATAGCACAATCGGCATGTTTAAGGCTTTGACGCAAATAAATGTGAAGATGATATCTAGTTACATGCAGATGCGCGTAATTATTCCATTCGTTTTGTTTTTACAAGTGCATCTAGTGCGGGACGCCTAGTTGTATTCGAGGGAGGAAAAAATTCAAATCCTCAACAATCCGCCTTGCAACAGCAGGAACAAAAGCATCCCCTTCTACTTCACAAAGGGTGGGGGAGACGGTGTCTGCTCTGGCGAAATTGCCTGTATCTCTAAGACTTAGTCCCCTCCTTATGCATTTGCCAAGGAAAAATGAGTATCTCGACATTAAAACGGCAGGAAATTGATGGGGCTACCTCTAGTAAATCGGGCGCATTAGGGTCAGCGCCTGTATTTTCTCTAAGCAGTTCTCAGTCCTCTAGCACTCCAATCCTGTACTACAACAAGCATCCTGCATTAACTTGTCTTTGCCTCCAAAGCAAAGTGGAAGCTCAGGACAGCCTCAAACTGATACTACATTGCCGACCCTTCCAACACCGAACGCCCTCCCATTCAACACGTCGCCAAGATTACGGCAACAGCTGTAACACACACAGGTGCCCCAAGTGCGGCTAATAAGTACACCCAGTCACAACAAATGTGCTACAGCAAAAGTTGTCAATCCATGTCGCCTTGCATGAAGCAACTCAGGCATTGCTGCTCCGATTATCACGACCCATACCCTCCACCAGGTTTGGACCCATTCTTTAGCTGGTCAGTGCTTATTTAGGCATGCATCCATTCGCACAGCATGACTTGCCTCAAATAGAAGCATTTAACTAAATCAAACAGAATTTCTTCATTTAACAACTAACAAATGTCACATTGTTGAGGAACTGACGTGATTCGGTTGTGTATGGCAGTAATGATAGTCTCATGTGCCAAGTCCCTTAGTCTTGCCCTTTATCTAGTTGTCACTACAATTATAAAGGGGAGGAAAAGGGTAGAACTTAACGTCGATCGTCGCGTACTCTGAAGTGCTATTAGCCTCGTATTTCATGCCTCCATGCAGCTTGAAGAAGGCACTGGAACATCTCATCAGTGACAGCGTGAGCCGACAAATGATCTTGTAGCATTTGGCTTTGGAGGACATGATTTGGTTGGCATGAGAAACATCTTTTAGGTGCATTTTAGTGAAAGACGTAGAGCAATTGACTGAGTGTTTTTTTCGCTAACATCGCGTAAGTCAGAACGGCAGCATCACACCCACTGGGCGATCGCATCAAGGCGTTTTTTTTAAATTGCAGACTTTAAAAGAAAGTAAGTGATCAACAGTCCTTCAGCTCAATCATCATGCTCGGCTCATGTCCGAGTGATTGGGGGTTTCTTCAGGCACTCCATCGAAGGACTCCTTAAACTAACAACTGGACGGAGGTGCGTAACATTAAAGTGAAAAAAACTAAACCAATAAAACAGATCAGATAGTTTGTAATGAAAGCATTGAAAGCTGCAATGCAAGCCTAAATTGTTGTTTCTTGTAGGCTGATTTGCGAACACTCGACCTTTTAAAAAAGGCACAACTTACTTTCTAGCATGCCAAACTTCGAGCCGAATGATTGCGTTCTCACTCGATAATCACTAACTGCTATATATTTGTTAATGTCTGCTAAGTAAGGGCTTAATGAGTTTACTCTTTTGTAAGCATTGCAAAGCCCCTTTACTTCATGTGGTGGTAGCAAGTGCAACAACCCACCATAACGAATCAAAGTTAAGAGTGGAATCAGGTCTCTAAAATTAGCTCGAGAATTATTGCCAAGCTACCTAGGGTTTAGAATGGAACTCGGATGCGATATTACTGTATTCTTATCGTTTGCGACTCAGTAGCTATCCTGAAAGATTATGAGTGAGAAAGGAATCAGGCATGGGAAAAATTATGGGTGAAGAATGACAGGACTAAGCGAAGGAGAGAGTTTGAAAACTTGCTGCAGATCGGAATAATGAACCATGCCCTCGTCAAAAGTAAAAGTGCATTTGCATTGATTTGCTCCTTTGCGTCCACCAATTTATCTGTAAGATTTTCCGCAGCTGAACTCACCCTGCGGTCCTATTGATCGATGCATAGATCAATAGACCAACCGAATGGTAAAAGAACTGCAGCGACTGCACAGCAGGTGGTCTTACTGATTTTATCGATCCATCGACTTATGCACAGACTTGTGCAGTGTGTCAGCAACGAAGCGCTGGTTGAGAAGAGCGCAGGCAATCCACATGTAGGTATTTAACTCACCGCTTTCTCTGCCTCTTTCCGACCCCTACGGATTTGCACGCCTCCACTAAAAGAGGATAATCAAACCGCAGTAGAGAAGTTTAAAAATTGCATTAACCTACAAAGCCTTCTTTGCAAAAAAGCTACAGCTGATAGCACTTTACATCCTGTAAACCACCACCACCATAGTCGTGCTTACGCTAAGTCCGCACGTCGCTTGCGAACCCAACACCGACCTTCTGCTAGTGAAGTGAGCCGACCAGAACGCGGTATCACCTTAACAGGAGGATGCCGTCACTCACGGAGGAAACCAGAATGTCTCCAATGCAGACACTCACAGTTTTAACGTACCGCTGCAGCTACTATTGACAAAGTGAAGTTTTCAAATTCTGACGGCTGGATAAAACGCTTTTTAACGGAAAAATGAAGGCATTGCCAAAGACGTTGCTGCAAATAAGGCAAGATCTCAAAATTACGGTAAAAAACTAGCAAACGCAACAATTTATGTCCAACGAGAACTGCGTACACAAGGGAAAACAAATGCGTCCAGCATTGGACTGGAAACTGGTTCTGCCATCTTCTTCAGTATGCACCGCGACACCTGTGTTTACATTTTATTACACAAATAAGAACGTTAGACAACAGCCAAATACCAAATTCCTAAATCAGGTCAGCAAAGTTACGTCCAGTTACAAAGTTGAGGGGCCAAAATCTTGCGTATCGCAGAGATTGACCTGGCACTTCAAAAATCATATTTTTGTGCATGATGGGCAAGCATCTAACGGTGATGAGATCGCATGTAAAATGAATTTAGCGAATCACACCTAATATTTAATAAATCTCTGCAAAATAAAGGCGATGGCAACATTTAGGAGAACAGTTACAGAGGTACTGCGTCTTAGGGTCCACCTGTTTTGCTGCCAAGATAGTCACACCGCCTTTAGGGTTGGTTGATCGAACGGGTCAACCCCTGCTCCCAAAACCAGAAAAGACGACTAGTCTTTACCAGCTTCATTGCTTACGATGTAAACAGTTTTCTAGCTAGCCTTGATTTGGTGCTACGAAGCACACGTCGCATATACACACTAAGTAACAGCAAAAGTGATTCCGATCAGGGTCAGTACAACCGTTTCTTGGATGCCCAAGGGCAATCTGAAAGAGGGTGTAAATCAGGAAACTAACAAGCTTACATAGCTAGATGGGTCGCCTCACCATCCAGGTAAACCAGTTCGAGAAAGGGCGATGGAGCCTTTTCTACTTCCCAAGTAATAGCTGCCTCCATGCCCTTTGCTATAAGGTTTCCCGATTTGCAAGTGCAAATGCTTTCATTAAAAGACTTGGCTTTACTGGAGGGCTTTACACCATCCTAGCCCCACAGGACGGCAATTACTGCGTCCCATCTACGGCAAGGGCAAGCAATATCCACTGGGTTTACACCATGAAAACGACGTACACACCGATCTGTACTGAAGACATTCATATGCCAGGGCAGTTCAAAGTCATCCCGATGAGTGCTTGCAAGATGTTTGAGCATGGCAGGACCAATCAATTTATGATGGTGTGACCAAATTGATGTACACTACTTTGCTAAAATAAACTATTCTCTCAGCATATGGAGGTAGCGCAAAAACAGTGAATGCACGTACACAAATGGAAGAAGGCAAAGATGAAATCCCAAATCACATTTGACCTCACATGCTTTCCAAAGGCCAGTCCTTTGCACGCATTCATCGCTCGACTCGAAGAGACGTTTTCTTACACTTCGATACACCATTGTCATTATCATTAACCAGAGGTGCAAAAGAAAAGACACCCGCTCCTCAAACATTACTTGCTCTTACCAGGCAGTAAAATCAGGGCCTTGATCCCAGGCTAAACCTAAAGCCACGGATTCTGTTGCTGACACAAGCGTGCCACGACATCATTGGTATGGCTGGTCGGGATAGAAGGCACAAAAAGAACAGTCATTTGAACACCATCAAGCCTAACTAAGTTTGGAAAAATTTTTTCGTAAGCCTACAATTCGCAGTATTAAACAGGCTTTGTAATGATAAAACCTGCAGCTCTATTAATGTTCTATATACTCCTATTATTAGTAGCACCCATTCACCGCTCCCAAGTAATTTGTACCCACTTTAAGCTCCAGTTACCCATTTCGATTCTGTTCACTCACTTACTGGAAAAATTAAACGCAAATTTACTATGTGGGCTTTGCGTTTAGTCTAGGCACGTAACCCTATCAGGTTTGTTCGTTTTACTGACCGATGGATCAGGCGATTAATTAAAAATGAATGTGTAGATTGCCTAAGTTTTGTCTACATTTTTGTGCCTTCATGGGAAAAAATTGTGCAGAGAGCACCTTCGATACCCAAGTAAAATTTTTGCGTTGATTAAGGCCATCACCAACAACAACAACAACAAAAGTCAAACCATTTCCGACTTCGCAAAAATTAACCCGAAACAATGTAATAAATAAAGCAAGCTGCTTAATTCAAGAAAATTTGTTTTGCACAATGAGTTAGCCACAGGCAAACGAAAAACTAGTAGTGTATAAAACAAGAAAGGCCACAAATGATGGACGAAATAGGCATATGGTTGCTGATCCGAATCAGCTCTTCATTTAAACGGACACAAATGGCCGCACGAATGAACTGTTGTCTCTCGTTTCCCTCTCCCACAACAGGCTCACTCTAGTCTCCTCAGAACTACACAAGTAATATTAGGCACGAAAATTGCTACACTCAATCGCAGTTGCGTTCAATGTTCACTGGAGTCTTCCTTTTGCTATACACAATGGTCAGACACCTTAGACAGCGGTTGATAGCGTGGTTAATTGAAGTAAGAACGGGCGATCAAGCACCTACCTGGTTAAAACAATGAGAGTGATTGACTGTTAAGCTGCATGTTGGTACGAGGGCGGCGACACTATGATTGAACAGTTTAACACAGAAAAGTGTCTGCTCATTACAATGCCTGCATGGGGTGCTCGATATGGTCCCTACATTTTGAATCCTTACCTTTATTTTTCCACTTAAGTGCCACGAGAACGCCTTTCACCTCTGAATCCCTCACACAACTCTCCTTCTTCTCCTCCTACTTCATCGTCTGCCAACGCTGTCCCCGTAGTCATTTGATTAACTAGAAGGACAAGTTAGTTGGCGAGGATGAGGAGAACGCGCCTTCACACCCACACACACGTTCCTGCTTGTTTTCGTTGGACGCCAATTAAGGCTACTCCAAATGAACAAAAGTGAAAGTGGACAATGTTGCACACACAAACTTGGGCAAACAAACAGACAGGCGTGTATACATTGCGGGAACAAAGCAGGCTGTCTGGAGCAAAAGCGAACAATTTCACTCGTTATTGTAAAAGTCAGGTAGAGTTATTTTCTACAGAGAAAAAAAAAAGGATTGAGAAGTGAGATAGGCAAATAGAAATTCGACTTTCTTGCAGCTTTGCTCTCGAGAGCGCAAGTAAAGGAGAAGTAGAAGCAGGAGACGAAATTGACGCAAAGTGGAGTAGGACAGACTGAAGTGACAGAATGAAAAATGAAAATAGAAAGTTGGTGGCAATCCAAGCAAAGCTATGCTAAAACAATATCCAGTTCCATGTAGAGCTTGAGTAAGTCAGATTCAGTCTAATCTGTGCTAGTTTGATCTGGATTATGAATCTGTGCATCATTTAATCATGTTACAATCGAGATTGAGACTAGTGAGGAGATGAAAGGGAGCCTACAAAGAGGGTGCTGGCAGATGATGAGGCAGAAGAAGTGAGAGAAGAGTAGAGGAGGCAGAGGTGCGTGACGTTCTCGTGGCACCAAAGTAGAAAAATATAGGTAATGAGCTAAAATGGTAGGCGTACTGACTTCCTCTTTTGAATGAGTTTGACATAATACAAGACTCAATGCGCTTAAGCTTGTAGAGTGTAGTGGACGATAAAGGAGACACTCACCGAAGATGATGTGGAGCGTGACATGAGAAACGGGACGTAGAAAAGGGAGCTCCTCTCCATCTATTTCAAAAAAGCCATATGACCCACTTCCAGTTTGCGTATCTCGATCTCTAATGTCTGCAAGAAAGTAAGAGGCGACCACTTGGCATGGACTTACGTCAAGTTGATTGGACTGGCCAAATTTGTGTTGGAGCTGGCTTAAATGGTAACATATAGGGCGCTTTACTCAAGCTTGTCATAATCAAGCTTTCGTTGCCAACCTTGTCTATCCTGGCACAGTCCAAATTAGTCAGATCTGGTCAAGCCTAACTTGCAAACCGTTCTGCAGTGCTTTTGCAATGGGACATAAATATTAAGCAATTTAATTTATACCAGCAGACCTCTTGAAGTATATTTAAGAGCATATTTTAGACACGAAAATTAAGTGTGCAGGGCATAATTTTGATATAAGAAGTCGGCATATCACCCCCAAAGAATAGTATTGATTAAAGCAAAAGGACTTTTCTGGTGAATGCCCTAATTCTGTGCCTGGACGAATGCTATTTTTCATTTCAAATGGCAATATTGGTCTATGCTCTTCCTCGGTAAAAGTGAAGCAACAGAAATGCTTAGCTGAAAGAGTCAAGAGGTAGGCGAGAAGTCGTGGATGTGGAGCTGCAGTGCAGTGTTCTTCACTTCTTTCCTACCCTCTTCCATCCTTTCCCACACTGATTCACTTGCCCACTCATCTAACAATGTGACAGTGATTTATAAAGCAATCAGCTTAATGAAAAGAGCTTGATTTTTTATCGAGTAGCACACTAGAGGAGGCGAAAATATTGAAGCGGCCACGCAAATGAAGTGAGAGATGAGATTAGCACGCGGATGGATCGTCAATAAGAGGAGGAAGCGAGAGCATGCGTGGAGTGAATTATCTGCCTAATGCTATTGATAAGAAGGGAAGACAAGTGTTTGACAAGCATGAAGTACGTTCCTACTCCATTAAGCAAACTATGCTTTTTAAAATATGTATTGCTTAATTCACCCTATTCAACTTTCTTTATCTTATATTTCCACACTTTTGCATTGCCAATCTTTAAGTCTAAACTGCTTCATTTTCCTTTACTACCGTGATTTCTTAGCTCTCCTTGCCGATATAGACAACCTGCATTTTAAGTGTACCGGCATTTCCTGATTTCATAGCAAGACCTGCTGCAAGGATTTACAAAAGTACGCAGCCAAATCGCGTGACTGGGCAACTCGAGATCAAAACAGACAAAACAAAGCGCATCCGTAGACCTGCAGTGTCCCAGCTTTCCTTGCCACGATAGACACCCTTCAACTCGACCACACCTATGGTGTCCGATTTTAAAAGGAAACTGCTGCTATCTCTTACAGAAGGTAACGAGCTGCTGATACCCAAGTCTGAGGAATTTTGCATTAGTGCGAATGAAAACAAATTGAGCTCTGTACTTTTGCTAGTCCCGAATTCGTTGCCGAAATTGGATTACTATGCTACGCCAAACAATTGCAGAAGAGGGCCTAGCATTAATTCTTAATATTGAACAAGTCTGGGTCAAAATTGTATGTATTTGCGCTATCGCAACCTTCTTTGCTAAAACGGACTCCTCACATATCGAATATGCCAAAAATGCTAGATGTGTGAACAAGAACTGCTACAAGCAAGTACAAAAGGAAGCCGAATGGTGAGTTTCATTTCTGGTCGATTTTGGATTAAAGAGGGGAGCAAAGAGTTTTGCTCTATACCCTCGTTGAAGGCGTTTACAGAACAAAACATGCATATGACTATCAAATTCAACCAATTCTGATCACTGAGAGTGCGCATTCGTTCATTGTCAACTATCTGTGTCATCCTAGGCGCTCTTATCATCGGCCAAACCTGACTCTCTTACAAGTTGATAAGGGAACTGCCACAAACAATTACTGGATAGAATAGGCTGCTAGAATACAATTTTGGTCGGCTCTGTAATTAAATAGACCAAAAATGGCGCAACTTTATATTCATGCGTAATTTAATTTGTTTTGTCAAAATAAGCTACTTAAACATCGGCCAGGTTCAAAATTTAATGCACAACACGGAAAATACCACAGCTACCAGCGATGGAAGGAAGAGTCAAGTACAAAATTAAATAATTTTGATAAAATATCAAGGTCACAGGTATGTACTTATGCTGTCCCAGTTTTCGTACTAAAAACATTCCTAGGCATAAAAAGTCCTACAATTGAAATGCGTTTCACTGGAACGCAAGTAGCCTAACACTTATAGCCTAACTCCAACCAAATTTGGATTTAATGAAGAAGATATGGCGTGTCCTGGTTTTCCTTAATGCACACTCTCAGTCCAGCCAAATGACACAAAACGTTATAGTTTCAAATGAGGTCTGTGTAGCAATTGCAAAAGAAAGCCTACTACTATGTAGGTAAGCAAGTCGGGGCCTTATTATGATCCCTTTAAGACCGAGGTAAAAATTCTAGGAGCACAGTACACTTTATCCAATTTGGCATTATTTCACTTGCGTAATGTCCTATGCATACATTGATCTAAGCTGCCATTTAAAAGCTGATCCCATTCTGACCTTTCCGATGGCGGTGAGCAGCTATTTGGAAGTTAAATCCCTTTCACGCCTTGTCTTAAAGGCTTTCAACTATAACTTCATAGCTATTAAATAACCCGGAATGACCAACATTTATATAGGTGTAGGTCGGTACCATAGCAATTTACTGCGCATTAATGATTAAAATCTTGGTAATAAACAGTAAAGTCTAATTATCCAGTAAACAGCTATTTTAGTTAATGCATGGCAAGTGTGGTAAGAAATCATGATAGTCAATTTGTTCTTACCTGCGATATGTGCGAAGCAATGCCAAAGGCGGGACCCTGATCTTGAATTCCTCGTTAAAGGACGCAGTACATTCTAATGAAATTCATGTCCCGTAAATCCATTTTTACCGAGTAATTCTCAGCATGTAAGATAATTCTCTGAAAAAAACTTAGCTCACTTTTGCCAAAATCATGTCATTTTAGCGTTACGATGGCCCCACTTACCAACGAGGTGGAAAGCAGTTACCGCTGATGACCTCCAAAATGATTAACGACTTAATTAACTTAAAGACTTGTTTCACTTTACAAAATATGCAATCGGCGATTGGCATGCATTCAAAAATAATAGACAGTATGCGTATTTATTTTTGGCCTTAAATGATACGTGATGCATTTCAATTGACATACAGGACAAAGTGACTAGGTTCTATAAACTTCATTGGATTAAAATCTGTCACTCATCATACGCGTGTGCCTATATTCAGCAAAATACTTTTTTGCGTTCTGTTCTATTTCTATTGTTAGACGACTTTTGAGAACAGCATCTTTTGCTCATTCTTTTCGAACATCAAATCTACTTTGCATTAATCTGTACCTACGAAATGATACGGCAAGTAAAAGTAATCTTAGATACACCAAAATTGCACATTTCTTGTGCATTCAAAGGTGGTTTTTTGCAAAGAGTAGGCGTACTGTAGCGTTCCGAGGCTCCCTTAAGGCAAAAGAAGGCAAAGTGGCAGGGTAGAATACATATATTCACCGGACAGAGGGAAATAGGCTGCTGGCATGGCCCGGAGGCCAGCCCACGCAGCTAGGGCAGTACGGCCACCTCTGTGACCTTGACAGAAACCGGCAGTTCTAACAAAGTACTACACGTACAACAGGTCAAAACACGTTGAGGAGCGATATAATATTTCCACCGACAGCAGCTCAACAACTCTTTCCTTAAAACAAACAAAGCATGCGCTTTGAATCTAATAATGTTTTTATCTATTTCTTGACTATGTTTGTTTGATTGCAAGCATGCTGCAAATCAATATTATTATGACACGGTCTATGAGCGTCATTAATTTATTTATAGGCTGTTGTCGCAAAACAATTTGCTATCCATTCAACTTATCGTGTGTGAGAGAGAGAGAGAGAAGATTAAGGAAAACCGACATCATTGTTTAAGGCCAGGCTCCTTCCCTAACTTTACTTCATCATCTTAGCAAATAAGCGTTGCCTCTTAGGGCCTTTAGTTGCTCTTTTTAATAAAATTAGACTGAGGGGAATATTTTGGAAGCGTGCAGCAGGTATTTGCGCGGTAGCAACACCACGATTTGTTAGGCCGGGTCAGATTCGGCTCATCAGCTACGAGAAGTCGACAAGGGGCTAGACTATGAACCCTGGTGTGTAGTTTGACTGACTATTGCAAGCGGCTCCACTGCTTGCGAAGTCCTGTAGGTGGGTGGTGGGTCGGTGCGCAGCGGTTTTATTGTCTGATAGGTGGGTTCTTCTTCTTTGCCACCTTCCCTCCCCGCATCGCTCACGACTAGTTGTTGAATGAAGTAAAAGTTGGTTTTACAATTGTTAGGAGAAGGGTGCTCTTCTTCCTAACAAGTCACTTCTAGGAACTTGCTCACGACTCCTGTTGCCGCGTTTTATTTGCAGCGTCCTCTTATGATACAACACCACTGTCATATTGATTATGCGGAGGAGTGCTTTCATTAACAAAATGAATGCAGACGGATGCCTCTTTTCTGCTCTTCCTCCCCCCGGCCTCTTTGTGCGATCTCCTCCGTTTGTGTGCAACTCCCCTACCCCAGCCAACGTCTAATTAAATAACTACTTTGACGTGCAACTCCTACTAAGAGTTTATTCAGTAGCAATAACATTCCGCCTCCAAAACATTCCAGCAGTAGACTGTCAGCAGGTAGACACCGCATGGGGTAAGAGGGTTGCCACGGCAATCGTCCTCCTTCTCCTCCATCTGAACCCTTGTTGGTGACGCACAGTGGTTACCGCTGCCAGGAATATTTTATTTAGAATGCACGCCGTTTGTGAATTAGAGCCTTACCTTCTTCTGGCGGGGGTTGTGCTGAGGGTTATTTGAGTAGGCATGCATGCATGTATACATTTTCATCCCACTCATCTTAAATATAGGAGAGGACGAAATAACACAGAATAGGAAGCAGTGCCTCCTTGCCGACGTGAGAAGGGGTGGGGGCTCACGTGGTGACGCAGTGTGTTGAGAAGGTAGCACCACCACATTTGCTGTGATGGAGAAGGAAGAGAATATCACAAACCGCACAGCACGCTACGCCTAAAACGATGTTTTCTAAGGCAATTTCACGAATTTCCCTCCGTGCAATATTCCTCAGTTAGCGAGCTCTGCACGGTCAGTGGCAACTTATCCCGCTTAAATTCTTGGGCTTAATAAAGATGTGCACCCTACCTCCGTCTTTCTCTTCACAGGTCTTCACTTCCAGTTCCAAAGATGAGGCCACCAAGGAGACGATGCGGATACCAATTCCTGCTGACTGAAAGCATACCTACTCATCCTCCTCCTCCTCTTCCTCTTCTTTCTATTCATTTTTCTATTCTTCTAGTGTAGTTTACAGTCACTCGGTTTGGTAGCAGTTTTTAACATCCCTAGCTAGATGCGCCAACATTTAGAAACGCCGTACTTTGCAAGGGGCATGGTTTGATTTCAGTCTATTATATGCACACAAGTAACGCAACAACCTAAAGTATACGCATACATACAATTCAAGAGAGACGAGGCTGTAATCCTAGCTCCCCTCAACCTCAAATACTTTTCAAACTTCACCGCACAAGCAACGACTTCGCGATGGCAATGGCTGTAGGGACCTGAGGCTCCCTCGAAGGCAAAAGAAGGCAGAATACTAGGGTAGAATGTGTATATGTTCAATGGGCAGAGGAAAATAAGCTGCTGACATGGTCCTGAGGCCAGTTTACGCAGCTAGAGCAATATGGCCACCTCTGTGACCCTGACCGATAACGGTAGTTCAAGAAACCAAAGTACTACAATGGCATTTAAAATCAAACCAAAAATAACGTGCTGTGATACCTGACCAGATTAATTTGTGAAACTGAACTAAGTATCGCATTACCCATGTGCAATTTGACTTACCAAGACAGAATGTTTGTAGAATTTTTGTTCAATTAATGCGTCTATTGTCTCTTTAAGATATTGTCTGCACATTTAAGGAGGTGAACTGGAACACAGTGCAGCAGGGATCCACCATAAGCTTACTTGCCTTCTGCAATATTTTAACACCCTTCCAAGTGTTCACTAGTGCGTTGCTTGGCTTTTCAACTGGCTTTTAACCCAATTTGAGGACTTTATTATTGCGTCATTATGTGCGGTAAACCACCAAGACAAGTGTTTTCGATGCAATCCTTGTCTAGATCCACGCTTATACCTTTTAGAAATAAATAGAAATGTTTCTCTTTGATGCCCTTCGTTGCTCTACATGAATGATTTTAAGATTCCGAATTTTTCATATTCAACATTCGCTTAAATTTGCCCTTTGGATCACATATTTTCCTACTTCGCTTATATCTTACTATTATGTGATAAACTAACCCAATTCTTTAGTGCATTTGGCACCGCATACCTGTTATGCAATAATAGTGTGCCCTTATTTGTCACAGATTATGTATACGAATTTAATCTTCCATTTTTAAATTTTATCACTTAAGGTCGTTGGTCGTCTGGCGGTGTTGCAAGGGCCATGCCGATCGTTTGCCTGTGTACCAGGTCTTAAGTCCGCTGGACAATGTAAGTTGCAGTTAAAAGTTGTGAAAAAGCCGTCAAGAAATTAAAGCTGCACTAAATCACAAACAAATCTGCGTTGCCCTAGGCCTTATAAATCAACTTGGAAACAAGCACCAAGCTTGACGATCGTCAAAACAAACGCTAAATCACCATTCAAATAGCAAAACTAATAGCTAAGGCCTCTTGCAATCTTATTTTAACGCGTTTTGAATCCAGAATTTGCTGCTAGTTTTGTCACTTACGTTTGCCAAGAAATTTATTTTGATTACATTGTTACTTTGTAAATCTATCACTCAAAACAAAATCCAGGAGTTTTAAGTAGTTTTTTGCTTGCATAAATGCACATAAATCAGATGCTGATTTGTTTTATCGAACAGCATTAAAATGGTCAACTAGGTTTGTGCGCGAAGTACGCGAGCAGTGTTTGTTTTGGTGGTCACTATTTTCGGTTTGTGGGGCTTAATTCGCTCGAACAAGCTGGAAGTCGGTAAGTATTTGGCATTTTTTTACTAGTTTTAGTTTGTTATGTGTTATTAGGTCCCTTTTATGTCGATTGGCTTCCTTTGTACGCCTACTTGCTAGAGTAAACTCGAGTGCTTCATAATGGGAATGCTAAAACGTTTTTGTTTTCCACCTGCAAATTCCACTCACGTCCATTATTCGCTGTGTAACACTCTGAGAAACAAACAACATTGTTGTGGTAATTTGTCAACCCGTTTGTTTTTAATGACTGTGGGTTTTGATTAATGAGTCATAATTTTGTTGAGGGGTGTTTTAGCTTTGCGAAATGCTTGGCGCATACTCATTATTTTCGCTATAAAGTATTCATTATATGCCTTATTGTCCATAACTTTGAACCGTGCATTTGTTAGGTCAGATATTGACGTTGCCGTCAAAAATTTGTGCTTTGCGGAAAATGGAGGCATTATGAGGGTGCAATGGATGCGAATCTCGACTTAACTATCACTTCCCAAGTAAGCGATAGCTTCCTCAGGTAAGATTGAATTGCAAATACTGTTGCCGTCTTTTCTGTGCGGCAATGGATTCGGTCTGCGTCCTTATTGGGTGGAAACATGCTTACATCACATTTTTCTGTGGTACAAGATGCGTTATTTTTAGTTTCTTGGTTGCCACTACGTCCTCTGAATGTCGATTGGCTTCCTTCATACGCCTACGTGCTAGTGTATACGCAAGGGTCACGTAATGTGACTGTTGGGACGTTTTTTCCACCTGCAGTACCCGCTCACGTCCGCTTTTCTTTGCAATACTGTAACCGAGAATTTTGGATTGTTATGGCAGTTTGTAGTGGGTTCGCTCTTTAATGAAGATGGATTTGGCTTAGTGAGACAATTTTGTTGGAAAGTGTTTTAGCTCCACTGAGTACTTGGTGCCTGTTCATTATTTTCCTGCTAATAGGCATTCATTATACCTGCATACCTTTCAATCCATCCCCTTTATCCGCTTACATACTAGATAGACGTTGAAGAGGTAGATGCAAATCCTGTCAAGACTTCTTTTTTTGCCAAGAAGAGCGACATTATCTGCCAGCAACGAGTGCGGCTCCCGCCTTCGCTATCACTTCACACGTTCCTCGGGTAAGATTGGATTGCTGTAAGTGGATTTTTGTCGTCTATTTTGCATAACTACAGGTTCGATTTGCGTTCTCATTTAGGGTAGAAGCAAGCTTTTCTCATTAATCAGTAGATCCTTTTTACATTTTATGTGAAGTAAAAGGTGCTTTGTTTTCATTACTATGATATCCTTGTTGGCGGATCACACATACACATATGGAGGGCATAAGACACTTGGGGGCTTCACTGCTCATTGACTTGGAGATGAGGGTTATTTTTGTGCTGGTGTGATCTTTGCGAAACGTATTGTGTGGAGAGAGAGCGTCGGTGATGGCTTAATGGTGGGCTCAGCTTTGACGGCATGAGTTGGTGTCTGGGCGAGGTGGGCGCACCAGAAGCGGAGGAAGGAGTGACTACTGGGAAGCGTTTGCATCGCTACGCAAATTGTACTTTGCAGCAGCCTTAAATGCTTGCTTGTTAATGTTTTGCATTAGACATTCACGCATCGGCTCTTCCATTGTTTGCTTTTTTCCTTTTCGGATGCTACAAAATTACTGTGGTGAAGTAACATTTGATGAGTCTGTGGAATGGTAGGCAGTACGAGCTCATGAAGTCATTGGCGGAGGCGTCCTCGTGTCGGTTGTGCGGTGTGGATGTCATGATGGACGATAGCGGTGTGTGTTGGATGGCATAGCGGTGAGTGTGAGAAGGGTGAGAAGGGCGTGGGCGCATGCTCAATAGACTAACTGGAATGTAACACTGATGAGCTGGGTGCGGAGGGGCGGGTTTATTTTCCACGTCGATGAGTTGCGCTGGTGATTGTGTTAACACCGAAAAGATGGAGAGGCCGAGGAGAGGTGCTTCAGAGCTTTTTTAAAAGTACCGTAGGTTCACTTCCTTTCGTGAATCTGAGTGTGTGTGTGTGTGCATTTCTTACTGTCTGCTAGTTGTTTTGCTGCAAGTAAATCTACGCGTATTGATATTGTCAAGATCGTCTAGGGCTCGTTTTTAGTTCCGTAAACGCGTGTGTGTGTGTATATAGGGACCCCTTTTTTGTTAATGAGGTTCCAGGGAGAAAATTTTACGTGTTTTAGTTGGTTGTTGGATGGCAACGCTTTTTCGCGTTCGTTCTCTGCGCTGAACAATGGAGTAGAGGGGATTGATTGAAGTAGGTAGATAGGTGAGGTGTTATTTGAATGAAGGAATGATGTTGTGGTGGTGAATGAGGCCCCACTTGGTGGGAGAGAAGCCGAGGAGCAGAACTTACCAAGCACTTGGCTTTACGTGGTGCTGAAGTAGTCGCGAGTCCAAAGTACGACGAAAGGGAATTTACACTTCCTCTGGCACATTATTGTGTGGTAGGCACGGGGACTTGAGTGAGTGGCACTAGGCGTCAATTTTGAAGGCAAAACTTGTAAGTGCAGTATTTATGTGCTGTAATTGTCGGCCTCTGACCAACGTTGGCTGCCTCGCCACTGTCGCCGCCATTGTTCGTAAAACTGACTACTTGACGCTTCTCAACGTCGTCATTAATTACGGACCCATCAGACTGCCTGTTAACAATAACACGCGTCGTTGCCGACGGTGGCAGTGACAGCATGGGGGAATGTGAGCGTAGAAGCCGATCTATGGGAAGCCACTGGGGCTACACCAAGGGCCCTTGAACTCGTCGTTGTCGACGGCGACAGCTGGGGTGTCGAAGCAAATATTAGATGTGTGATGAATGCGGCTGAGAGTTCCCTTGCCATTCCTTAGTGTGGACTACTTCTTCGCACAGGACATAGGCAGGCAGGCAGTGCGGTAGTGTGCTTGAAGGAGGGCCTCAACGTCATGGAAGAATGGGCGCGGCCTGTGTGGCTGCGTGGGCGCCAGGCAGGCGGGTGAGCGGGCGAGAGCGAAGGGAGAGGAGAACGGTACCTCGGTAAGTACTTTCCCATGGGGCAGCGTATGTTGTGCAAGTTGAATGAGATCCTATCATAGGCTTAAAATTACACCACTTTTGCTTGTTCTGTTTGTTTTTTTTCCAACCCATGGTAGTAGTAAGATTTCGAGGCCTTTAGCAGCAACAACAACAACGGTATGGCGTGAGGCGAAGCTGATTTGAGGCCATATTACAAAGAGCCTTCATACGATGCATTGGTTTTTCACGACGTCCATATACGTGAGCGTTGAGCGGGGTGACTTATTGCTAGGGTGTGGTCGTTAATTATCAGAGGAATGAGGAGGAGGAAGCGAAGATGCCCCACGATTTGATGTCGTACTTGCTTCCGCCCATTGTAGCATTCATAGTTCACGCCATATGGAAACGTTCTAACATCTACCAATTGTTTTGTCCACATCACACTGCTGGGTTTATAGCCATCAATCGCTTAATATTACATCTGTAACTCTGCAAAGGTGGTGCACCACTGATCAGATGCGAAAATGACGTTTGAACTTTAATGACTGGAAGAAAGATACTTGATAAGGGTAGTACCAAAGACTAGGCCGGTAAGACGAAGGGTTTGTGCAATGCTTTATTGTTGAAATGGGACAATCACACACCTAGTAATGAAAGTTTTGTCGAAATTCCCCAGAGGAGAAAGGGGAGATAGTGACCCGAGCAACCCAAGTTCGCAATAAAGTCCGTTAGCTCTGGCCCATCTGTCCAAAGGATTTTGAGGCAGAAGACGAGGAGACAGACGGAAAGCGCGCTACATCTCTATCCATTGTGTAATAATTGTCGACAGAGGCCACGGTTTCACTACTCACAAGGACTGTGTCGATGCTGTCATCTAAGTTAATAAGTTTGTAACAAAATAACCAGTCTGCTTGAGGATAGCGATTTGATTCTCACATGTGGTGCATAATGTTCTGATATCCTTTTATGGATTAAATACAGCTTTCTATAATAGGATGCAATTTTGTAGCTGTATATCAAATGTCAACTAACCAATTTTCGAATATGAACTGCATTTCGTTTGCATACACTTGCAAGGATAAATTTTAGCAGTTGTTCTAAGGCCACGCTTGATGGTGTGTCTTGTGCATTTCCAAGAATTCTTGAGATTGGAAGATATTTGCTCGACAGTGGTCTTTCAAGTTTGGCACTTTCAATGTTTGGTATATTGTCTTACAATGTGGTGGGCACGTTGCGTGTTTTAATTGCGGCATTATTTTGGGCGGATAAGCTTTATTAGTTCAAGAAGGAAAGAAACTGTTTCATTTTAGGCTTCACGTGAGGTCAATGATGGTCCGAGCCTTAAGGGTGGCAAGAATGTACTTGCCTGTGGTGGCGCATCAAATATGCTGCAAGGGATTGCTGAAAAAATGCCGAATTTGAAGTTGGAGCTCTGCCTTGCTCTCTATTCATATCCAGAAGTTGGTGTGATCTGTGCTGCGTCTCAATGGATTCGTCGTATATCCTTTTCCGAAGTCGATTCACAAATGCAACGTGACGGCTACATTTTCCAAATTGATGCGACAACCATACCGGTCGAATTTGCCGTGTTAATTGGATGCAGATATGGCTGCAGTGCCCTGCGAAAGGGCAGTTGAGTATTTTCTTCACTATAACTTCAGTAGACGCGATCCGAACAAACCTAGACCAACGTTGTAAAGATTCTGGTGCGACCGCAGCGTCGGTGTGTGGTCTATTCTGTCGTCACTCAGTGTATCATTCCGCCGCCTTGATTGGCGTTGTTCCTTTAAGTCTCAGTTTGTTTTTGCAGATTTGAGGATGCTCCTCGGAGGGAGTATTCGGTGACGCAGGCGACAGGTGGATGCAAACATCGGATTTTACCGCGCAGAATGCGGACGCCTGAACAAAAGAAGCAGCATATCAGCTATGCTTCCTTCAAGTCTGCAAAGGCTGTGTCACCGTCGAAAGGCGTTTTTACAGTCAGCGTTCGCTGATGGAATTTCGTTAAAGCTGCTGGAGGACTGCCGAAGTAGGGTGCAAGTGGTGCCGCGTCGTGACTCCTGCGCTGTGAGTGGTAGGCGAAAGGGCCATGTAACCGAGTGTGATGGTTATGGATGCATGGAGGAAGTGACTCGCCGATTGATAGGTACGTATAAATGCACGTTTATTTATGTTTTTAACGTCTCTATTTATGCATGCTCTTTGCTTTTTATGCACTTTGATGAGGTGTGACGCCTTAGTGCGAGGTGTAGTCCTTTACATCGGCCATAGTCACTGTGTATTTTATGGGAATCCAACGCTGGTTTGGGCGTAACTGTGCCTCTTCTTCCCCATTTTCTACTTGTTCAACTTGTTTGTTGCCATTAGTTGTTTGAGTGCCTTAACCCAGCAGTGGTATTCTTTAATTATTGACATCTGGTCATGCCGTTAGCTGCATTTATCCATTTCGCGCATCTTGTTACCGCTTTTCGCTTAGGGTAGTGGATGGCGTACGTCCGCCCATTAATCTTATTTTATTCCAGCCTAACCGTGAAAGGTCGCGCGTTTAGCGGGTTTAAATAAATATGCATATACTTTTTGCGAATTTTGATTGGAACAAGTTGTTAGTGTTCATTACAAAGCATGTTAAATTCGTAGTTACTGTATTGAGTGTACTGGATGCTGGTTGGTAGAATACGGCAATTCGCTTCATAACAAATTAGCGTTTTCTGCCAAAGTTGGAACAGTAAAATGGGCACAACGTGCAGTTGCGTGAAGTGAGTAGATTTCAATCTACTTGTGGTTAGAAAGTTTGCTGCTGCTTCACTTCCTTTCATTGTTTTGTGGAGTTGAGGAGGACCATCTCGTAATTTATTTGCCCATTTTTACGCGCGCTCAAATTTTACTGAATATCAAGCAATTTCGTCGGTTCCTTCTGCTGATGTTGTTTGTAAATGAAAAGAAGGGCAGAAAATAGGACACGAGTTTGACTGTTTAGTGTTCTTCGTGTAAACCACGGAACTGTGCACATTTGTCATTGTCAAAAGAAACATCCCGAGATGCCTGCATCCGAAGTACTTATGGATGGAATAGTTATTAGAAGCGTATTGTCACGGTAATGACTTCGAAGGCAACCTGCGGATTACCTCGGTTTGTTCACTCCCGCTGTAGCAGTGTACTAGGTCCGGTGTGGTCTTCGCCACCCTTGTCTTAGTCGTGGTAGTAAGCAGCTTTGGCTTTAGCTGTTTTTTCCTTCAGGCTGATAGTTGGCTGACGGATCGCGGACACAGGCAAAATTGCAGGTCTGAAACCCTCACGACGCATTTTCCGGGTGCATTGCTTCATCTTGATTGCATTATTGCTGCTAAGAATGCTTAGGATGGAAGTTGCTCACAGTGGAAAGGAATGAGATGTTTTGCCGTGCCGTGTCAGCTGTTTTGTTTACGTGCGGTACTTGTTCCATTGTTTTAAGCACACGCGCACACATGGCAGGCCTATTGTGCATACTGTTGATTGACTGAGTGCTGTCATGCCTGTGTCCGATGCAGTGGAGCTGTAGGTGCACTGGGTATCTTGGGAAAGGGGGAGGGAGGTGTCACCGGCATTGACATGCCCAAAGTATAGGGGCAAGTGGTGCTCGCGGGCCTCCAACCCTGTATTCCGGAACTTGACGAAACTTGACGATAATGCGACGCAGACATGGACAAAGGCTCGGTGTGATCTAGTTTGCACCCTAGTTCTGCGACATTAGTTGGCTTTGTGTCTGTCGCACGCGTGCTTTTTTTTGCGGTGCGCCGCCTTTTCTGGGTACGACAGCCGTCGCAAGTAGCGTCTTGTACCAGCCTTTCCTTCTGATCATGGTGCCCTTTTCCCCATCACACCTATCATGGGTGTTGTTTCGAGGCGATTACTTTGTGAATTATTTTATTATTGCGTCGCTGCTCCTTTTTATTCACTTGTTCGGTCATTTAGTAGAGATGTAGAGGTAGAGTCTAGGTGAGGCGGTAAAGCTAGTGTCGGCTGTCCAATGACTTTTTTGGTCATTGCGTTTATCTCAATCTCTTCATCCGCCGACTCACCTATATACCCGCCTATCTGATGATTTTTTCGACTATCTATCTGTTCGCCCGGCCATTTCTAGACCTGCAAAACGTGTGGCGGTCAATTTGGGCTGCATGCGGTAGGCATATGAGACTGACCGAGACAGAACTGTCCATAGTGCTCATAGAAAGGATTAGAGTAGTGGACAATGAAAAGCTATGTTAGAATGCACCTTAGTGAAGTGAATTAAAGCTACTGGGGGAGGTGAAAACACCAATTTTACGCTGGTGGATTACTCAATTCGCCGATTAAAAGTAAGGGAGGTGGGCAGGTGTCAACTACTGTAGCTGCAAGAATGTAGATACTGCCGAAAATGAAATGCATTAATGCTGAAAGGTTAGCTAGGCCGCATTAGGCACCCATGGACGTCGAGGTGAAGTGGGCCATGTCAGTGCAGATCTGTGCCGATGGTTTTTCGTGTGCCCCTATATCCGTTATCCTACAAAGCGTAGGGAACGACTGTTTTAACTAGTAAGTATAGCATCTGTTGCACAAGACTTGGTCTTCAAGTAGGGGATCGCGCAAGACGGTGTTGGCTGGCTGGGTGTTCAAAATCATCAAACGCATGCAATAGAGTTGCGTGGCTCAACGCCGCTGGAGACTAACCCACATGGGCACGAGATCCATAACCGGGTATCAATATTTGTGAATCTACATCTCTCTTAGGGGTCGCATTATTATTAACCGGTCAGTGTCTATCCACAGGGTTGCAGGACTCATTCAAGGATCATCGCTTCGAACTGTGTCCATCAAAAGACGCATGAGACACATCATCGAGCGCTTGACGCGTGGTGTTTTTACAATTGACCTCTGCGTTATTGTTTCTTCCCACTCTACCATCGTCTCTTTTTGTAAGTGGGCATCAAGTTGCTCCTTTCTTTCGGCACTTTTCGTATGTTTTCTATTTGCCCATGCTTAGCGCTTTGCGAGATTTTGATTAAGTAGTGTCTTTTTAGGTAGTTTTGAGGATGCCTATTGAAAGTCAACAATTCCTTATTGCGTTATTCGGGTGGCGCTATCTTTTTGCCATTTCTCTCTATTTTCGCAATTTTCCCGTAAAATCTATTGTTTTTTTAAAAGGAGTTTAAGGGCAATTATTTGGCGAGGTGAAGTCTCTTTTGCCTTTTGCTAGCTTGCAAAGAGTAGACATCAATCCATTTACAGACTCGTAGTAGAACGTTAGGGTTTATGTGTTTCAAATTCAACTATTATGTGTAAGGTTAAGCAAGTTGACTTCATTTATGAAATTGTAAGTTTTGAACTGGTTCTGCTGGACCGCCTTCCTGCATTGTTTTATTTGATCACTGCGATTTTTTTCGTTTGTGTGAAACTTTGCCTTTCTGAGAGTGTGCAGGGAACAACCAGGTATTTTATTTCTATCATTTGTTTCGACAGGCACTTTTAACGTAGTTTTGCCTTTTTCCGTCTCCAAGCTTATAATCAACTTGTTAATAGACTAAGATTTTCTTTTTATCTCTTTTTTGCTCTTGACCTCCAAAATTAAGTAGTTTTTGGCAATCCAGCCTTACTTTCTGTTGTGAATTCTTTTTTTGTACTGCCTTTGCCTTGAGCCTATAATTGTTTCTCATTCTTAAAATGGGGTAATATTTGAGTAGATCTTGCACGCCTTATTTGTAACAGTTGTTCTTTGTCCTATTCCCTGGGCGAGTTCTCGACGTGTACTATTTTTCGCATAATGATCTCTAATTTTCGCTCCCAATCGCAGTAAAACGAGTGGTTGTGATCAGCATTTGATCTTGGCAAAACTCCAGCTGACGACGACCAGGCCGCAGCATAAGTGTAGCGCGACGTATAGAAGAGGCAGTTCCATGCCTATCGCATCAGTCCGGTTTCTTAAACAGCCGGAATTTGATGTGCTTTTATTTGGTTACAGTGGAAGAGGGATTGCTTTAATAGCATGCATTGAGTAGTTGTGAGGTGGATTTAGTGGTTGGATGGAGGTGGAAAGACGTTTTGGTGTGGTTGAGCTGAATGAGCTCAGTGTGTACTACTCAGAAGCTGACCTTGACATGCATGACAGGTTAGTCATAAAGTCTGTTCCTCTTTCCCTCCATCCCCTACCCTACATTGTCCTTGAAATTAGGGGACAATTTTGGGCTTAATTTGTCGGAACCACTGGCCTGGACGCATTCGTCTCTTGCACAATCTTGCATCAAGCTGGACTAAGCGTCAAGCCGACACTGGGAGTTATCAAGTTTAAATAACAAATAAAGGGTCTCAGTAATCATTACTGTGTGGCGGACTGAAGACCATCATTGGCGTCATCGCTACTGACCGATCGACGTGTCTAATTGCTGACTAGGTTGACGTCTCCTGCTGTTAAGGTTACCCACGATTCTAGACGCCTCCTTTTACAAGAAACTTGGTTCATCACCGCACTTTGTTATACATAGGCACTGGCGCTGTTCTGTGTCATTCTTGATAAATGATGCCTGTTTCGTGTGTAACGTGAGTCAGCGCTTACTACTTCATGTGATATCGTTGCATCATAGCTGTTCATGCAATTGTACAAAACTTGCGTCCCTGTTTAGACCTTATTTCCTTCGTATTGATGGAGGCTTTCCCCAATTCATGCTTGCTGTTTCCGTTCTGCGGACGAGAAGTCCGCTATCCGAAGAGGGATTCGCGTGCAATTTGTCCCTATGGAAACACCGCTGCCATCGTGAAGTCCTTGAAGTTCATGCATCAAGAGATAGTGGACGCACTGGAATGGTTAATTGCATCTCCTGGCAGCACTTTGGTGTGGAACAGCACAAAACTCTGTAAATTTTGATTCCTTACCGTTTCTAATGCCTACACCTCCCCCTGAAGCTGTGATGATGTCTCCACAGTGTTGTATGTTCCTGTAAATTCTCCATCATTAGTAAATTTTTTAATGTTGCTCATTTGTATGTGTTTTTTTTGCAAACAGAGGAACGCAGGTGATGATAGATTTGCTTGTTGGTCCCTAAGAGTTTTACTTCTTTCGTGCGAAAATCTACCTTTCTGAAGGTAAGCAGCAATTTGCTTTGGCTATTTTGTCAGGCAAGCAATTTTAAGGTAGTTTTTTTCTGTTTCCAAGCTTGTAATTAATTTACCTCTTTTTAGCCTTCGTAGCCAAAATTAGGCGCTTTTTGTCAATCTAGACCGACGTTCTGTTGGGCATCCCTTATTTCTGTGCTATCTTTGCCTTAGTGGGCGGATTGATAAGCCGGTCTTGCACGCTTTATTTGCAGTAAAGTTAAGTAGATTGACTTCATTTATGAAACTGTAAGTTTTGCGATGATTTTGGCAGACCGCCTCCTTGCGTTGCTCCATTTGATCACTCGAATTTTTTTCTCGTTTGTGTGAATTTTACCTTTCTGAGGGTATGCAGAAAACATCCAAGCATTTTATTTCTGTCATTTGTTTCGACAAGCACTTTTAGCATAGCTTTCTTTTTCCCGTCTCCAAGCTTGCACTTAACTCATTAGTAGGTTTAAATTTTCTTTTTTATCACTTTTTTGCTTTTAACCTCCGAAATTAAGTATTTTTGGCGATTCAAACTTACGTTCCGTTGTGAATTCGTTTTTTCTGTGCTATCTTTGCCTTGAGCCTATAATTTCTTGCCATTCTTAAAGGGGGAATTTTTCAAGTAGATCTTATACCTTTTATTTGCAATAGTTGTTCCTTGTCCTATTCCCTGGGCGACTCCTCGATGTGTACTGTTTTTTTTCTCATAGTCATCCCTGAGATTTTTACTCCCATTCTTCACTTCGTCCTAGGTCATGGCCAAATTTAGCGTGTGTTATATTTTTTATAACCCATGAATCCAGCGTTTGTCTTTATGTAGTAAGACGAGTGCTTGTGGTCTATATTTCATTGGCGCAAACCATTTGAAAAATGTTTTGTCCTAATTGCAATCCAGACCAGACCGCAGCACGTGTGTAACGTGGTGTGCAGAAGGGACAGCTTCATGGCCATCGTATCACTTCTGCTCTTTACACATCGCGATTGTGATGTCCTTTTGGGTGGATGCAAGATAGGAGGAGATGCTTCAAAAGGAGGCACACCTGAAGGCATTGAGTAGTTGTGTCACGCAGGCACTGGGAATTGTGAAGTTTACCTAACAACACTGTATGGGTGAGCTGAAAACCAACAATTTTGGGATAACCACTGGCTGATAGACGTCTACACCTTTCAAGTGTCTAATTGCTGACTAGGTTGACGTCTCCCGCTGGTACGGGTATCCAAGATTGTAGATGCCCCCTTTCATAAGAAACTTTGCTCATCACCGTATTTCGTTGTACACAGGCACTGGCACTGGTCTCTGCCATTCTTGATAAATGATGTCTATTCCTTGTATAGCGTGGCCTATCTCCCTGCTTCGCGTGACACCTCTGCATCATGAATGCTCATGGGGGCATAAAACCAGCACCTCTGTTTAGACCTTATTTTCTTCTTATTTATCGAGGCTTTTCCCAACCCATGCTCGCTGTTTCCGTTTCGCAGGTTCAAATGTCAAGGGTGTGTGGATTGAATGCTGGCGAGAGGTCCGCTGCCCAAAGCGGATTAAAAGTGCAATTTGTCGGTGTGGAAACACCGCCACCATCGTGAAGTCCATGAAAACCACGCGTCAAGAGGGAAATGGGACACTGGAATGATCACCTCTGTCTTCTGGCAGCACTTTGATGTTGAACAGCACAAACTCTCTAGATCCTGAATCCCCACTGTTCCTGATACCTACATCTCCCCATTCAGGCTGTGATGATATCTTCACAATGTTATGTGTTCCTGTTCATTTTCATCATTAGCAAATAAAAAAAATGTTACTCATTTGTGTGTGTTTTTCGCAAACAAAGGAACATGGGTGTTGAGTAAGTTTACGCAGACGATAATAAATTTGCTTGTTGATCGACGTGTCCGGGTGTGTGAAGTGGGGCGGTCCACTGTGATGCGCCAGAAGAGTCTCCAGGTTGTGGTGGGAGTGCAGCAGTCACATTTTGCTACGACCGAATCATTAAGTAAAGATGACTGTCTAGCGCACCGCTTTTGTGTTGATTGGTGAGTGGGTACACAAACTATGCGTAATGGTTTAGGCTAGGTTTCGGCAAGTCAAAGTTGATTTGAATACTAAATTGTAATTACTAGGGCAGACTGAGGTGATATGTTATCAAACGGCTAACATGGTGACTTCAATTAGAACTGTTTTTTTTTATAATCTCGGGTATTTTGGGCCAATGGGCTGCCCAAAACTTCACTTGTGCCCACTTCCGTATGCCAAAGCAATTCGACGTAGGGGATTGCCGCATTTCTGTTGATGCTGCAAGTTCAATGAATAAATTTTACTGGGTTTGGCACATGCGCTTAAGTAGTGATAGATTTCATTCGAATAGTGTCTATGAATCTTAATCATTTGGTCCTGCATATCAAATGTAATACATCATGTAGCGTTTAAGGCCGAAAATAAGTGCACCTGAGATTTATAATTTCTAAGACACAATTTAACCGCAGATTGCGTGTTTGGTTAAGTAACACAAATCTTTAAGCTGATCAAATCGCTCATCATTTTGAGGTCATTAGCGGTAACTGCTTTCCATCTCGTTGGTAAATTGGGTCCTTTGATACACTAAAACGTCATGATTTTGGCAGGAGAAGGCTGTACATTTTAAAAGGCTTATCCTATATACTAGAGATCGCTTGGTAAAGATAAGCTTGTGAGGCATGAATTTCACTGGAACGTGTCGCGTCTGACTGGAGCATAATCTGCTAATCATGAGTCCTCTACCTAGCAATTCAGGGTTAGAATTCTGCCTTTGGCATCACTTTACATGTAACTCAGGTAAGAATAAAATCCATTTCATGATTCCTTACTATGCTTTTGTGCATAAACTAACAACAGCTATTTACTAGACAGTTGCTTTGCTTTTTATTTCCAAGACATGAGTCATTAATGCGCAGTGAAATCGCTTCATACAAATATCTGTGGTACGCATATCTCTCAACTACGTTAAAATCTTAGTCAATTTAAGTTGTTTAATAGCTTAAGGGTTGTAGGTAGAAGCATTCAAACAAGGCGAAAAAAAAATTTATTTACGAAAGAGCTGTTCACCGCGTTCGACCGCCATCGGAGAGGTATGAATGCTATCAGATTTGTACTGGTAGCCTTGATCATTGCAAGCATAAGGCATAACATGGGTGAAAAAGTGCCAAATTAGCTCGAGTACTCTGTGCTCTAGGTATTTCTCACATTGGCCTTAAAGTTATTCCAATAAGGCCCCGACCGTTATCTTGTGTGGTGCCAAAAACGTAGGTCTCCTCTGATACTATAACATTTGGTGCCATGCGGCTCTATCAAGAGTGTGCACTAACAAACAGCCAGGGTGAATGGATAATACACTTCTGCATAATTGGTTCATTCCAATCCAACATTAATTAAAATTAGGCCTCAAATGCTGGGTTACTTGCTTTCCAGCGAAGTGAAGTTTGATTGTATGCCATTTAATGCTTAGGAATGAATGCACTTTAATGCGAATGATTTTAATACGTAAACTAGGCTAGCTTAAGTACATAGCTGAGATCCACTTCCTTGGTTTTCCACCTACAGTTATTTAATCTTGTACTCAGCTGTTTCTTTCGTCGCTGGTAGCTGCGATGTTCCTCAAGTTATGCAGCAAAAATTTAGACCTAGCCGACAGTTAAGTGGACTATTTTGGCGAAGAAAGCCAAACTAACGCAAGCATATAGAGCTCCGTTATATTCTGTTTGCTTAGATCCAGAATCGATCAGAATTGTAATTTAGCAGCTTAAATCATTTATTAGTCACTTGCGGCAGTTGTCAAACCAAATTGTAAAAAGTAAGGTTTGGTCGATGATGAGAGCGCCTGGTTTGACGCAGACAATTGATAACCTACACTCAAACAGTCGGGTACTTCTGCGACCAAAATGTTCCAAATTGAAAGTTATAAGCCCATTTTATTCTGTAAATGCTTCCAACAAGTGTATATAGCAAAACTCTTTTCTCTCTTTTGATCCAGAACCGGTCAGAACTGTAACTTAGCATTCTGGTTCCTTCATTGGTTGTTTGCTGCAGTTCTTGTTCACAAATCAACTATTTATAAGGCGTCTGACATGCTGGGATTCCGTTTCGGCAAAGAAAGTTACGGCAGTTCTCGTTTTAAAATCGGACAACGAAGGTGTGTCCGATGTGTAGGGTGTCGATCGGGACAAGGAAAGGTGGGACACTCGGCTCCAGAGCTGCGTTCTCTTTTAACTGTTTTGGTCGAGAGTTGCTCAGAATCAAGATTTGGCAGCTTACTTTTTTTGGAAACTTATGCAACACTTCTTGTTATAAAATCGGGCAATGTAGGTGTAACCAAAATGCAAATTGGCTATGTTGGCAAACCGAGTTGAGAGAATGCGGAAACAAAGGAAAATATGAAAATAGGGAGGAATTTGTGCACTCAGGGCAAGGATAAAGTGGTTTGGATTTGAGCATATGGGACAAAGAAAGTAAAGCCGATTAGGTTATATCAGGCAGTGCAGTCTTAAGAATCAATTGTTAGAGAGAGCAGGAAGATATTTCATGCTTCCCAAACACTTGTCTTCCTTTGTCCTTAACAGTATTATGCAGGTGATTTGCTCTTTCCATACATGCTCCTGCTTCCTCTTCCTTACTTACGATCCATCCGAATGCTACTCTCATTCCTCACTTTGTTTGCGCACGTCGTTTTAATATTATCACATCTGGTAGCCAGTGTGAATCGCTTAGAAAAAAGACTATGATTAGCCTCTTCTAGTGTGTCATTCGAAAAAGTTAAATGTTTTTCACTAAGCCAGCTTCTTTATATTTTACTCACTCACATGGCTAGATGAGTGGGAAAATGAATCAGTTTAGAAAAGGATGGGAGAAAATAAGAAGAAATGAAAAAAAAAACTGCACCGCAGATCCATACGCACGACTTCTTATCTCCATGCCTCAATTTTTGCCATTCCTTTGCCTCTTTCTGCTTAAAATCCTTATTACTTTGCTCCTATCGATGGCGAATGGACCGCCATTGCCTTTCGTATTAGAAAAGCTTTTTTGCTAACCCAATAGCAATCAATAGGGGTGATTTGTCGGTTACTTAAACCAAAATTCAACCGTGCACTACGCTTGCTGTGCCGCACCTACTTTTCACGCCTCAAGTTCCCAAATAAGCAGCAGCATAAGGAGAATTGCTGGTGCACAACAACCTGCTAAATATTCATGTGCCACTGCGGAAGAACTGTAGCGCGGTACGCACGTCTAGGCTTGTCTAAACCATACTGAGTCAGAATAGGCAACATTAGAGACCTAGACTGGATTATGACGAGCTCGGGTAAGGCGCTTTATACGTTGCTATTTAAAATGACCCGCCTAATCAACTCGACACAACTCATTTCATTGAGAGTTGAGGTGTTCACTATAAATAGCGCAGACATTAGAGATCAAGGCACGCAGACTAGAAGTGGCACTCCAACGCATTTTCGGTGAGTGTCCCCTTTTTCGCATACTGCGCTCTATGCACTTACAGGTATTGCGTCTTACCTAATGTCATGCCGTCTGTGCTCCTCGCATAAAATACATACGGAAAAGAGGAGTGAATAATTCCTGCAATTCAGATTTCTACCCTATTTTTCCACTTTAGTGTCACTAGAATATCTCGCTCCTCTGCCTTCTTCGAGCTTCTCTCGCCTTCCCTTCATACCTCACTATCTGCCGGTGCCCTCTTTGTAGGTTCCCGTTCATCTCTCCACTAGTCCCAATCTTGATTGCGATATGAGTAAATAATGCACGGATTCATGGCTAGATCAGAATAGTACGGGTTAGACTAGACCTGAATCAATTACGCTCTGCCCGAGACAAAATCGTGTTTTAACATAGTTTAGCAATGATTATCATCAAATCTCTATTTCTATCTTTCTATCGCTTTGGTTTTTACTACACTACTTCGCCTCAATTCCATCCCCTACTTCTGCTCCTTCACTTAGCCTTTGAGGAGCAAAGGTGGGCGCGTTGCTCCTACTTCTTACTTTCTAATTTGTCGGCTGCTCGAATTCCTACTTGCTCACCTCACTGCCCACACCTTTTACGCTTTTCGTAAAGAATTCTTTGCATGGTTTTCCATTTTAGACCGCCCTCTCTATTTTCACCATGTATCTACGCTTTTGTCTGTTTGCCTAAGTTCGTGTATGTTGCATTGTTTACCTTTGTTTCCGTCATTTGGGTAGTCGCCTGAATTGATGTTTTACAAAAACTGCTGGATCAAATCGACACTTTCGTGCTGAGCTCAATAAAATCTCTTTCGGTCGTCCATTCGATGGCTAGTTCTTTGGCCATTCTATCTCAGCTCCACACTTCGCTAGCATTCTATTAGCCATCCACCAATTGACTTTATCTAATTGCTTTCTCCTTCCTGTAACTCTTTACCTCCGCTTATTTCAGACTGAAGTGTACACGGCACATGAACCTGTCAAAAATCATGTACTATGTGTAGAAAATTTGTCTCCTGCAGGGCGCAATGCGTGTGAGTGTATAGAGTGCAGTAGGCGACAAAGGAGACAGTCTCCGAAGATGCGTTGGAGTAAGACATAAGAAAGGAGGCGTAGACAAGAGAGTCTTTGCCTTTCCATGTGTACTTTGATCCCAAGTGTCTGCGAGGAAGAAAGAGATCTCAACTTGCATGACATACAGTTGTACCGAGTTAATTAGGCAGGCCAAATTAAAATATTAAGGCGGACTTAAATTTAATGCATTAGACACCTGTGGGGGCGGGGTATGCTCGGTAGATGAGAGCTTAACAACCCGCCCCTACCTATTGCTATTGAGCTAACGAAGGGGCATTTCCGATGCGTGCTCCTACTTCTGTGGCATCTATCTGTTTTAGCCCTTTCGACGTCGCTAAAATTAAGGATTGAAAGGCTTGGAGTGATGAGGAAATGGGGAGGGTTGAAACGGAAGTAAAGGATACAAGTACGGATGGGGGCAAGAACGAAACGAGGCAAGAGAGAAGCCCTGACGAATAACTGAACGGCATGAACGGCAAGGCGGTAAAGCAAGATGAATAAATGTAGGCATGCAACACGCAGAACAGCATGTCTGACGGTTTGTCGTGTGGTGAACCAATTTAAACCTGGCACGTGTAAATCGATTGCAACACGTGCCGTGTGGTGTCGCTTAGTGCCGTCTAGGTGTGGACTTGGGACAGAACTACTAGGGGGTGGTTTTGATGGAGCTGGTGCCACTCACTTCTGTGCTTTCGTGGCTTGACCGAATTATGTGCATTTTAGTGCATGCAAAGGAGGAGGAAGAGAATGAGAAGTACCACCGATGCAAATGTGCTTTGACTTAAATGCGCTGCCTCGTTGTGACTGTTTGTCCTCGGCTTTTCTTGAGAGGATGCCCGTTATGCATTGGCAACTCACCCATTGAGATTACTATGGCTCGAGCAAAGGTGCGTTTCTGCCGATCACTCTAATTCCATACCAAGGTCCATTGTTGCCTTGCACTAGGGAGTACAATGGTGGCGAGCAAACATCACCAACCTGGGCGAAGCAATGATAGAATGATTGGGTACGAGGCGAAAGCGAAAGGTTTACGGAGGGTAATTAGAGAAAAGGTTGGGAAAGTTCAAAATGGGGTATCTCTGCATGGTGCCAGGGCACTGAATTTCTTATTTCATTTTCTTTTCGTATGTTCTTAAATTTCTCCATTGGCCCAATTTCCTAGCCAAGTATTCAAGTGAAGCATACAGAAATTAATTTTGTGGAAGGAATATGAATTCCTATCAAACGCTACACATATTTCTTCCCTGATTAGTGAAACACAAAGATATCAGTTGTAACGAAAATGAGGATAGAGAGAAGGAAGGGAAAATAAAGCAGGGGAGGAGGAGGAGATGGTGGCATAACTTATCCATAATTTTTATGCTTTTAATCTCTTCTGGTCTTTTGATGTTAAAACGGTGAAGTGTGCGATTGGGGGCATCAGAGAGACAAGACATTCTCCTAGCGCCAAAGTGGGAAAATAAAGGTAAGAAGCTGAATTGTAGGGAACACTCACTCTCATTTCCTGTGTGTACTTTATGTGAGGAGCACAAACGGTATGACACTGGGTAGGACGCAGTAGATGTGAGTGTATAGAGTGCAGTAGGAGACAAAGGAGACAATCTCCAAAGATGCGTTAGAGTGGCACGTATGAAAGGAAGCGTAGATAAGAGAGCTCTCCCCATTCATTTCCAAGACTTCATCAGGCCTGCTTCTAGTCTGCTTGCCTTGATCCCTAATGTCTGCGCGATAGAAAGACAACACCTCAATTCTCATTGAAATGAGTTTTGCCGAGTTGGTTTAGGTGAGTCATTTTAAACGGCAACGTATAAGTCGCCTTACTTGAGATTGTCATAATCTAGCCTAAGTTGATAGTCTAGCCTTTTCTGACCCAGTCCAAATTAGTCAAGACTAGACTTGTTTACTGCGCTACAGTTCTTCCGCAGCAGGACATGAATGTTGGACAAGTTGTTGTTGCTAATGCTGCTGCTTATTTTGGAATTTGAGCGGTGAGAAGTCACAAATCTTCTGCTATGTCAAGTAAGCTTTATGCTATTTATTTGACTCCAAGAATCTCATGCTTAACGACATAATGTGCTGCAGAACCATTGATGATCCAAGGATAGGCAAAATTCTAAAAGGGGATTTGCATTACAAATGAGCGCGAACTTCCTTTTGAATGAAAGCTAGGAGGAAAATTTACCTATCTATACGTGGCGTGCCTTTTAAAGTCTAGCATCTGAACTGAGCGGCATTGTTGACCGCTGACTATCGCAGCAGCCCTGCGTAGATTAGAAGGATTTATATGCAAAGGAATTAGTCTTTGCCTTGCATTGGTCCAAAGGTTAAGAAGTTGTATGGTGTAATTTGCATCCAGCTAGATGCCTAATCAATTTTGCGTTGGAATTCCTACTTACTAGGCCAAACAAATGCCTAAGCGCTTCCTTAAAAGCATTAAGGAATAATTGAATAGAAAAGCACGAGTCCGTATATTTGAAAGCGGCAAATTGCAGGAACATCGGACAACGGAATAGGCGCAGGTTGCACTAATGTTTATGCGAAAGCATATGCCCAAACGATTGCCCAAGGAAGGTGGCAGAAAATAGCATGTTAAACAGAATCGAAACGTAGCCAAGCAGAGCTTACACCGAGGGTGATTCCTAAAACACCTGACATTTTTAAGGATTTCGACTGGCAGATCCCTGCGATTCATATGCCTTCCCTCAATATCAACAAACTAAAGCAAGTTTCGCAAAGGCGAATCCGTTGTCGTAGGACCATTAAAATTGAGCGAGCTCAACTGGTTTTACCTTAGTGACAATCGCTCTTCTAAAAGTGCTTTAAGGCAATAAATGAACTCATTTGGGACTTACGAAGCTCATCTACTTGGAGGGATTTTTATCCCATTTGATTGTACAGCTTGCTCCAAGCATCTGCAAGGGAAGGGCATGACCGACAAAATTAGTCATCAAGAATTGAGTCTTACAAATGGAGGGAAACGTACAAGGACGGCTTAAGTGGATGTGGTCTCCCAGTGTCTCCCATGTTGGACAGTCCCCATAACATTCCATGCAGTAGTAGCGTGCATCAGATGACTCCTTATTTTGACCTGCAGCATATCACAACAAGGTATGAATTCTGGAGAAGCTCGTATGCCCACTGAAGCATGCTTATGCAATAATATATTTTTAGCTAACTGGACTAAAGCATCTACAAACTCGCCGGTGTGCGCTTCCATGTAGTGCTGCACGAGTGATTCAAAACCCTCGAATTGCTGGGGAAGCACAAAGCACACGTTGTGCTGCGAAGATTGGAAAGTGTTTAAATGAAATCGCGCATCCTTGTCAGCGAACGTGTTACTGTAGTGCGAGTGTAATGAGGACAATGTTTAGATTTACCTACCCATTTGATATATGAGCACATTTCCCAGTCGACACCTCCATCCTTAAGCAATCCAGACAACATGCTGGCAAACATTCTAAATTATGTTTAAATTGATGGAGGTAGTGTTGAGTGAATCATCGAAAGGCGCACTGGTGGTGCAGCAAGTTGATGGATGCAAACCACTCATTCTCCTGATTTGCCTGCTCAATTACACAAGTTATCGAGTTGTCCCTGAATTCTAAGTAATGCGTGTGCATCAACACACGCCTTGAAAAGGGGAGTGGGACTTACCATGATGCACACTTGCCATGTGTGCTCCGTATGGGATGGGGTTAGCTTGTATCCTAAGGCATTTTGCACACATGAAGGCTTCCTTTGAGGCTGAGCTGGGTAATACATTTGAAGTGCTGCAACACGTGCGATGTAGTTGGTTCTAAACGAACGAGCACTGCTGGACCTGTGTTCGGGCTTAAATAGGGTTAGAGCAGATGTGATCCCCGTTCGACGAATTGGCTAGCTATGTCTAGTAAATACAACCCAAATAAACCACTCGCATGTGGTTTGCCCCCAGCATGAATCCTACACTTTCACACATTCTTTGAAAAACCTTATTTCGCAACCCATATGTAGCGTGCCGAGAATTTATTTAAGGCAGAAGAGGGCATTATACCAGGACTGCTAGCATGGCCCGAAGTCAGCCCATCTTACAATCAAAGGAGAAACGCTAAGTAGATTAAGAATTGACGCCTCAGTACAAATGGAAACTCTTGGCTATTATAAGAATAGCCAGTGTGAGTCAAATTTTACGACCCGCACGGTAATACTCTAAATGTTGACTAATTTAAAGGCAATATTCCAAGAATTTTGCCTCAATGAAAATAACTACTTAAGTGCAATTAAAACCGTGTAACTAGGACCTCTCATGGAAGTGTTTGGCGTAATCAAGTACAATTGATGGTCTCTATTTTGCTTCCCATGCGACACTTCTTGTTAAGGCTAGAACCGTCCTCCTGCCATCGATCCAATGGGGTGACATAGTAGAGATTTTGCAAAATCGTGCTTTTTACCTTGGTAGCGTTACTACACAAAAAGGCATATAATTGCCTGGTAATACTGCTTCTCATAGAATCTCTCCCCACAATCTCAATGCGAGTTTTGTTTTCGTGCAGTTTCTACACATGTATATATTTATATGTGTTTGCTATAAGTCACATCCTACGATTCTAATTGCTAGGGATTAATGTGGGTTACAGCACCCTACCCAGATTTACTCCGTATCATATTTTGCCTGTCTTTTCAATGTGCTTACAGGGTGACCTGTTAATGTGCCAAGAATTTGGCTGCACGGTGAAATGAGTGGCGTGTCTTGATTGGCCCTGTATCCGCATAAAGGTTTGAAGACGTGTCCCAGCTCTTTATTTCTCTCACAGTTATTACAGCCTTTAAATAAAAACTAGGCTTGAATTCCAGTGGGATCATGCATGAATGCACCATTTATCATTCCATCAACATCAAGTGCTCATTCAATCATTCAGTCTGCCAAACCCATTAAGCAAGAGTTCTCCAGAGCTTTTACAGCTTCAACTCCACTTCAAGCACAAATTCGAGTGAATGCAGTAAGTCAGTGTCAAGTGCATTGCACAAATGCTAACAGATAACTCTTTACTGTATGCGCAGTGGCATACGGTAGTGGCTTGAGCTTTTACAGTTACGCTGCAGGGAGTGATAAATGTTTGCATGTGCTTGCAAAGTCGTGTCTGCACACCAGCCAGGGGAAGGCCTACTTGGCATTAGCTACAATGTCTAATCTGTCACGAAATTGGCCAGCCCTACTTCCGGACGCTTATGCCTCCACACACTACCTATCTTCATCCCACTCCCCGTTGTGCACCGCTTCACCGTTGTGTGCTCCATCCATTTCTCCTCACTGCATCCACTGAAACCACTTACCACTCAGTAGTCGTCGCCATTCAGACTGAGATCCGTAGAACTGGTGCTCAGTCATGTCGCCTTCAGGAAAGTTAAGGTTTCAAATCAGTATAATTGGCAAATGAGTTTAACGAATATTTGATGTGTTCCGGTGGTGCTAAGTTAGTGCCAATGCAACACTTTGTGGTGGTCATTGCAACTAGTTTGAGGCTTGTTAAGGGCTGCGTGAATTGCAGCCGAATTGCGTTAGGTCGCAGTTCGCACCATGATCATGCACAATTCGAAATGGATTCCTAGTTGCAATGCCAGTCGTGCTGTTTACTAAGTCGTACATCCTACCTCCTATGGCGTAACTAGCGACATAATTTGCTTTTACTGCAAAGAAATGAGTAGAGTGCGTGAATGACTCGAGCTAGTTGCCATGACGGAGCTCTCCAACTGTCGCTTGAAGTAGATGAATGGGAATGAGTAGGTGGGTGGGTGAGTGTGTGAGTGGACTGATGGGTGAAAGGAGAGTAAGTTGACTGGGATCTACTCTTCGCAATCCTGACGTCACTTGCTATTGCTTTCAACTATGCTTGGAGTGGGCAAAAGCATGCATGCACAAACTGCCACGTTCCCACAAGCATAAAAAGAGGATTTGCCTTACGAATATTCAGTCTACAACGCAATCATAACCACGCGACTACATTACTGAATGCGTGCGACTACTGTGCATGCATGTTTGCAAGGTAGAAGCATATGCGTCACTATCAATCTGATGTGTTGAACAGGTAGTCGATTATTCTTCATCAAAGACGCACTCTTTCATGTAACACTCAAACCAATTGTTTACTTACCTGGACTTTGGCGCACTAAGCATTCTGTTGACGGATTAGTGTATTTGTAAATGATGACAGCAATTTAGAGAACGAGATTGCATCAGGATATTAACAAAATCACAGCCCGTATGCGGTATGCAGCAGTATCTACACGATTGATTTGTGTTCTATGAGCAAAAGCAACAAAACGTCTTTCTTACAAAGATTTGTAGATCACCGGAAATCGGTTGTTCTCTTGCCACTGGTGGCATTTTCTTAAATATTAGGGCTATGCGAAAGGTCCATAAGTCATCTCCTTCACTTTAATTGACCATCCGCGATTCGAGTGCTACATCCGACTGTCATTCGGAATCGCATGTTATTCAGGTCGAATTATGCCGGTGTTAAGCAGATGAGTTAAGAGGTGGGAGGACAGAACACTAACTGATCATTGAAGTTGGCAGGAAGGCGTTATGATCATTTAATTGCTCACATTTTTGGGATTAGATCTTACCATGGACTAAATAGCTAAAAAGACGACCGGCGCATGTACGGATGATTAGGAGATCTGCGAATGTGGGTACCAATATGCGTTTATCCTAGTCGCCATGATATGTGATGCAATTGCTTAAGTAGAATCTTTAGACAGAGTTTTACGTTGGTCGGTTAATCATCCCAAACGGTTGCTAGTAAGACCACTGCATGTTACAGTGATTGCGGTCCCATAATTTGGTAACGCGCTCATAATGCTATACTCTACCATGAATAACGTGAGTGCGTAATATGCGCAAAATAGTCCAATGTGTAGGCCAATTTTGCCTTTTGCATTCACAAGCACGCTTCCACTTAGACGTCAAAGACCGCTGCAATCAGCAAGCCAATGGCAATTGCTGTGCACACACGCCCACAGAATCACATTGCTGACAGCGATAGAAGTTGACGCTCATTTGTGAGGCCACGTGCGAACGTCGGCATAGGGGATGGGCTTTTTGTGCACATTGTCTGATCTCGTGGACCTTGCACTCCCCGCCATCCGACACCTTTACCTCCTCACCTTAATATTCTTCAACGCTTCACTATTAAGTGCTACGCTGAACTCTTCCCTTAGGACACAATATCTCCATACCATCACTCGTTTGTCGTTGTCGTCATGGTTGCAATGGTAAGTAGGTAGGTTTCTCTGTTGCATCAATGCGTAAAACGCTTACAACTTCAAACGAATATAATTGCCAAATGAGATTATTGCTTTGTTGAACCTCCTCAGTTGTGCTGATTTGGCCGCATTTCACTCCATGTGGTAATCTTTGCAACCAGTTTCCGGTTCCCATGAGTCTACGTCAAACTCGGTGCTTTTTTGTGTTAGTGGAAGAGGATTTTCATCCTACGGAAGAATAAACCGCACACTGCTATGCCATAGCAACCACTATAAACCTAAGCAAATTTGCAGCACTACGTGTGCATCTGCGCCAACAAATTACCTAACCGACTTCCACATGCGTGCATGTAAACTGTCGACAGCCAAACTACCAAATAAAATGAGTTGAGCGCAGCCTTATTTAAATAATCCAAGCCGGTGCAGCGCGTCCATTCACTTCTAGTATTAAAACGTGTAAAGAGCGTTTGGAGGTGAAAACTTGGTTATCAACCAGTTAGTTGTGATTGATGGTGAATGGTGTGGTTAATGGGGAAGGCAGTATGCTTAGCACGTGAGTGGATTGAGATCAGTCAATGTGGTTTTAATTGGGGAACATGTAAAGCAAAATGTATCGTCTTGGTGGGATGCAAAACAGTTGCAAGCAATGACGTCCCAGTAATATTCAGATGCGCTTGTGATCGCGTCGCAGCCTGAGTAGTCGTGAGGGAGGTCAAGTCAACGTGTAAGAGGAAATACAACATTTCTCTCATACTCACTACGGCTCGATGCAGAATGAAGGGAGGCAAGGGCAAAGAGACAGTGCTTACGCTGAGCTAAGCCAATATAACCTGAGTCGCTCCAAACCTCACTACTTCAACTCACACTTCTCCATGCTACATCCCTCTATCCTTAAACAGCGAGAGGTGTTGCAGACTGTCGAGAAAAGTAGGTCACCCTGTCCAGCTGTCTGACAATGCAACCAACGCTGCTGCCCAGCCCGCTGAATGGGAACAGTCGAGAGTAGTTGGCGCTAGTTATGTGAGCGTCAACGCCTTTCTTCACCGTTTACTTCCTCCTCTTTCGCCCTCTTTCTAAACCCTACTTCTTAATTCTCCGATTGTATGGCTGTCAGTCAGCCCCACTATCACTCCTGATTGCATCTGTATCTTCTTTCTGACATTGCTTTTACAATTTCTTGATTGCTGAGTGTGGACCCATGTCCGCATAAATCGAAACAAATAACAATGAGCATCGCAGCTGTAACGAGGAAATGAAAGACCTTCAAATAAATTGAGCAACATCCGATTTTCCATTTTTACAAGTTGCGTACACAAGGTGAGCATGCCATGAAAATGCAACCGGTAAAGTTGCCAACCTCATTTTAGGGCAAGCACCTGTACTAATTCCTATTGAAGCGGTAACGAGTACCTTAGTAGCGCCATATTCGTTTCCATGCCGATAGGTTGGACAAGTGGTTTCTGACAACAACAGATGTAAACAAGGAGTCCCTCAGTGCTCTCGCTTTGCGTTGACTTTAAGCGCATAATTTTGTCAGTAAAGTATCCTAGGTAGCGTCCATAGTCGCCAAATCCTCTTTTTTCATCACAAGGTATCCTCTTTCAACTATCCTCCTGAATGCTATCACTCAACACATTTGTCTTCTCACTCCTTTTACGGTCACAGGCATGCCGCCACCACAAAATCTGCCTATCACGATAATTTTTTTACAGGCCAACCTTGATCGAGTCACTCATACTCCAAGTCGTCTTGACCATTTATCCCTAATTTCAAGGCATAATGAGGACATCTTATTTGTAAAGTGGTATGGGTTGCTAAACTCATCAACTTTGCATAGTCTTACCAGCTATAATACTAAGTAGGCAGGTTCTGCTCAAACTAACTTTGAACGCAGTGGCGTAGGGGATGTTGAAATGTAACATCTGCTGACAAAATAATTAGAGAAGTAATTTGGGTGAGTCTTTAAATACGACGAAATCCACAGGACTTGATTCATTTTTGATAGGTGCTTTAGTCTGAGACACCTCATTGTTGAACAGAAGCCACCATCGAGTGATGTGGCCAGAGGCAATAGGTAAGAGACGAGTGATTTCTGTTGCATGAAGCAGGTTAGTTTGTACTCCAGACCCTTTTCACCCAAGATTCTAACAGTCTTTCCTCTTCTCTCTACACTCATCTTATTTGCGTCTACTTTGCTGCACTGAATTCTCAAAATGAATTCTACGGTCATGCACATGGTGTTTCTCCCCCGCATTCTTTGCATTGGTGCGTGATACCTACACTGTTGCTTCAATCGGCGCCGTAACTTAAGAGCTTTGATCAATGAAGCCCTTAATCAACATTCGGAAGTATTCAATAGGGTGATATAGGATAAGTCGCAAGTGACATAAATGAGACAGCTCACGAATTTAATCCAGCAGCAGCGCAGATAGCTTTTCGTTTCCTCATGTTTGGCATCGGTCACAATGAATGATGTGACTTCATTGTAAAGACGTCGACACGACCCAATGACCCACCCAATATTGACCGAAACGCTTGCGTTATAAGCATGGTTATTTGGGCCTCCTCTGTCGTAAGGTCGCACTGCCAGCATTAGATCATCGTCATGGCGTGTCACTGGCATGGCTTTACCACACTCACAGATGGTCGGTTTGAATGCACCAAATGGTAAGACAGGCACGTTCGAACGGAGTCCAATTGATGTCATGCTAACCCGACTCGCGCGGTTACTCTCGCTACGAGATCCTTCTCACAAATTGCCTTGATTTTATTGTGCAAGAACGGCACGCAGTTCTCCTCATGGCGTGTGATTCACGCGCTTCTTAGTCTAATGCGGATGTCCTAGTTCCGACACAATTTTACGACTGACGTGGATTGACGAGCGCATAAGGGTAAACTATAAAGCGAAGTCGGCTCTTCTAAAGATGTAGTAACTGCAAAGATGTAGGTAATTATGTGATCGGTACCTATGTGGGTCTCTTCTATGTCAGAGGACTTAGAATTTTGCACTTCAGACACAGCCGCTGCCTTCTTGTAATGGTGAGGACCTTGGCTCTCCACCACCACGCATTCATTTCATCATGGACAATAGGACTTGCAGCTGCAGATGAGTCAGAGAGAAGCGACGGAACCTTCATAAACTGATTTACGTGATTTCAATCGTGTCGCAAGTCGCCTTGTCCTGCTATGTATCTTTTCATTGTTCCATACCATGCTTGTGTTCTAAGTGTTGTTGGAACGAAAAAACTGAAATGCCATGGAATTACTCAGCTAGGTGGTTTTAGTGCAGCGTTTTGTTCGAGGAGTAATTGTAATGTCCGATGCGTGAACTCTTTCCAGCATGCTTTCCAATCTGAACTACTGAACATTCCAGGGGTCAAAGTTAAAGGGATGACTACAGCTGGGCAAACGCTGAAAGCTCTTTACATCCAGTGGTCATTATTTTACGAGGTCAAAGCTCGTTCGCTTTTCAAGCTGCAGGTGCATGTGATTACACCTTACCTCCACAAGTAATTGTGGTAAACATGTGCAGTGATGGAAAGGAGAGGCATGTGGTTGATCTATTGATTGGAATGATGCAAACACTGTCATACTCTTGTGCCATCTCGCAGTATTTGAGGCTAAACACCTCTACTAAGCTCCACTTATGCAAAGCCAGAGGACGGTTTAGCGAGCTCTGTTAAATGATGGGCATGCTAGCACTTTGGCTCGCAGAACTCATAAATTACCTACATTCTATTGAGATCGGCTCCATGTCACAATCAATGTTTAATGGAGAACATATCAGTCACTCAAATGCTACATTGGTGCAGCGAATTTCTATTGCGAATGGATGACCATGAGTTTAGTTTTTTAGTTATTGAGTTCTTAGTAGTTAAACCAAGGAGAAGAGGAAGAAGAAAAACAAAGCAACATTTGCAACGCCTACTATGGTTTACCTTTTTTACTGATACGAGAAATGGCACTACTGACCATTCTGACATCACTTGTTGAGACATCTGGGGCACAGATGCGCATTCACCTCACCTAACTGCGCCTAATAATACTGACTGAGTCGATCGGGCCAGACAAATATTGCTCTTGTGGCGGTATGGTGTAGACACAGTCTTGCAGTGATTCGGAAATCAGTAATGACTCAGACTTGGCTGACCTCGTTGTGACGCGTGTTCACATACAAAACTAGAAGCTAATCACGAGCGTTGTGTCCCGAACATGGAGGTAGGCCTCACCTCGTGATTCGACCCCTCTGCGTTCCGCGTCAGTCTCATCGGAAAGGCATTAGTGGTTTCGGTAAACTATAAAATGGTATGGGAAGGTGGAAACGAAAATGCATAGCACAGATATACGGAAATCTACTTCGGAAACACTGGGAATAGGAAAACATGCTTAAATTTGAGAGGAAAATTGTCAGGATGCAAATAGAGGGGTGGAAAAAGGAAGCCATCAGTGGAGTAGGTGAAAGCCAAATGCCTGTTAGGCGGTGGAACCTAATGCCATGCCAGACAAAATTTCAGAGAAGCCACTGCATCTATGTAGAAGATGCCTAGCAATGGCATTGCACGGTTGCCGTCAAAGATTCAAGTTGACTCGATTTAGAACGCACGCATCAGAACCGGCGGCTTGCATTGCTACCATTATAAGGCGTACAAGCATCACTAATATGATGGCATAATTCATGGTGTAGCTGTTGGTCTAACAGAAAGTGAATCCTTTTCCATCGTGTCCAACTGTCGGAAAATTGTTTACGATTGTCTTTGCTTAATTGATGCTGGAAAGGTCAAGAATTATCGTTCCCTGGTCTGTGGTTTTCACACCTAAATACTTACATAGTTGTCTTTGTCTCTCTGCTTTCTCCTGTTTGAGCATTCAACTTGCAAGCATTCAGTATGGTAGTCGGTTCACAGTGTGTCGTAAGACTGTTTTTCGCTCCATGATGCTTTTTCCTAGCAAATCATTTACCTTTGACGTGAACTTATATTTGGGATGTGTGGTTTGATCTGCCGTAGACTTAACAAACACTGACATGACCATCAAGTTAGTAAGTAAGCTTCAAGTTCTTCCCCTCAGCCTGACTTTGCACACATACCACATAGTGCGTCCGATATTGCTAATTACCACTGTCTAGCAGACCACATGATTCCACATTGTGAGCCTAGCAGCCACACTCGTCCCGACATTCCCCATCCATTTTAAAACACTCGTTCTCCCAGTATCGCATCATAATGTTGGTTGGACCAGCTCCACCTCGATAAGTAGCGATGCGTTCGCTTATGCTGTGCAAGTTCTGAGGGCAACTGTTGAAGAGAACTGTCAACCTCGAATGGCCTGAATGAAATGTGGATAATGTCAAGCCCTTAGCTGCTTTGACCTATCTATTTCTTGCCATTCACAAAGCGTTCCTAACCGAGTTGTTCCACCCAATTATAAAAAATAGAACAGCTCATCACTGCTAAATGTGTTGGAGATTGAATGACCTATGCCGTCCCTAGATCGGTGCTGAGTCGTCACCTCGAACACTCTTGACTCGTTCGGGATTTATAGTCAACAGTCCCATTCCGATGGATCACATCAGTTGGAGAATTTCCCACGTTTGCTTCTTGCATACCACATCCGTCTATCCGTCAACATAGAAGCCAGCGCAGAGCCTATGAGCCATTAGGACTCCCAACATCTGCGTATGCCTCAGTGCAATCAGCTATTCTTCTGCATTCTCTAACGCAGTCATTCATCCATCCACCCACCTACACGTACCAGTCACTTCGCCCCGTCACAGGGCCACCATCACTGTCTTTTCAGATCGCCTTTCCTCTCCGCATTCCACAACCCATAACCACGTCAGCCGCTGAGACTACAGTCCCTGCTCAATCACACGCCGCCTTCTTCCACTCCCAACACTTCACCCTCATGCTCTCCCAAACATTCTGCATCACAAACCAATCTGTACTGCCACACTCTCTTATGCAGTAGGAAAATACACTTTATTACATCCTCTCTCCACTCCTCCATTCAACCATCCGAATCAGCCTATTCCATATGTGATGGTAAAGGTGCAGGTGGAGGTGGTGGTGGTGGTTCACGATACACGAGCAGTTCATGTCCTCCATCTGGTGGCTCCCACATAGATGACGACGTGCTACTGGCAGCGCTCCTCCTCAAACTCAAATCGTAGCACGCAAACTCCAACAACTCCATTGTGTTCCAGTGGTTGATTTCAAAGTACTTGCAGCAACGAAGGCGCCAGTTTACACTCGTGGTGGCCAGTGGACTATTCTCAAAGTCCTCCATACTGTCCACGAAAGCGGAGAGCACCTCCATGTCTTCTTCTCTTGCACCATATATGCTTTTTATCAAAACTGCAATGACCAGTATCTGATGCGGTTTTATGATGTCAAGAAAGCTAATGAGGTTGTCCATCATGTTAAAATCCCTCTCTATTATGTAGATAAAACAATCGTAATGGCGGAGGTGGTCAAGGAAGTCCTCTTTTAAAATGCGCACCTTATTTTTATAGTTGCCCCCTGCTGGGTAATATTCAACATAGGAACCATTTAGTCTAAATTTATGGTCCATAACGAAGGGGCTTCCTTTCAAATAATGGTCATCGGCGAGATCGAAATCAAGTCCAAACGTGTGAGGAGAATCCCAAGATCCTCCCTCACCTGTATCGAGGGCTGTGTACACATTGTACGCAATAGGCAGCTGGCAGCAATGTACTGTCGGCTTGATAAGGTGGTGGCCACGTTGAGAAAGGAATCGTTGGAGTGAAATCACCTCCTCCATGTGATGCTGCACAGCCGCAACTGCGTCTCGATACGTGTCTGACGAGGGTCGTGGAAAGAGCATTTTGCACAGATTCTTGTCGAGCCACTTCCATCTACTGATGTAGCGATTGAGTGCCTCACGGTAACGACGACCTCGTAGTATCCACCTCCAATGCGGGATTGCCTTGCACACGTTCATGAAGTCGGGAACATTCAGGAAGTGGCATATTTGTGGTGCCAATTCGGGTGGCAGTTGGGTGATTTTGCGATGTGAAGCATCATCCTCGGCCTAAATGTGAACGAAATTGCATCTTGATTAGTGGCATGAGAAAAGTACAGATGAGGTGTATTAAAGTGAAATGAGGATAGGTGAAGGTGGTGTGGAAGAAATGTCGGTAAGTGAAGGGAGTAGAGATAACCGAAACGCACCATTGTCGGGAAGGTCCGAAGCGTAGAATGACTGCGTGACGCCGACGCCGAGGTTGATATAGCTTCCGTTAGGGGGAGGTAGGGAGGGGGAGAGTGAGGGCGAGGGCAGTCATCCGGCTGACCTCATTGACGTGTTCGCGCATTGGTTGTCACGTCGTCGTGATCGTGGTCGTGGTCGTCTACCCTTATGGCAGTTACGCCATCAGCACGTCTGTCACATAATGCCTTGTCCGCCGACAAATAATGCGAAGGTGGGAGGTGGTGAGACACAACACAGTTCTTGCGTCACAGTGATTGCTTGCAACGACAATGGCATCATCCACACCGTTGTCTACTTGGTACTTCGCAGTAGTAGTAGTAGTAGACACCCACCTCATCTAATGGCAAAGCATTTCTGCCTTTCTCAAACCGAAGTCACTATGCGAGTAACGATGGCACTTGTGCGGTCTACCCTTGCTTCACCCACTCACCCACTCACTCGCTCACTCGCTCATGCTGTAAATCCACGAGTCCTTCTCTGCATTTGTTGCAAAATGTTGGCCATTTTAGCCCAGTGAGTAGCCCTGCTCGTGGAATGGAAAAGGACACACAAACACACACACAAATCAAAGTCGATTTGTGTTTTTTCTTTTTGTTCACCTCATCTCATTATGCCAATTTCTTGCTAAAAGGCGGATCCCTTCGCGTGGACAGGGCAGTGCGCGTTGATGTGACAGTGAGGTGGTGCCTCGACAAGCCGCACGCCTCAATGGCACAGCACCAATACTAGCAACTCTTCATGTGGACGAGGTGAGTGGCTTTGAGGACAGGATAAGAAGAGGGTGCTGTTTTCCAGCCTACACAGTGCCTAGCACACACCCACTCCTCACACNCACACACAAATCAAAGTCGATTTGTGTTTTTTCTTTTTGTTCACCTCATCTCATTATGCCAATTTCTTGCTAAAAGGCGGATCCCTTCGCGTGGACAGGGCAGTGCGCGTTGATGTGACAGTGAGGTGGTGCCTCGACAAACCGCACGCCTCAATGGCACAGCACCAATATTAGCAACTCTTCATGTGGACGAGGTGAGTGGCTTTGAGGACAGGATAAGAAGAAGGTGCTGTTTTCCAGCCTACACAGTGCCTAGCACACACCCACTCCTCACACCATCCACGAAGTAGACGGGCATTGTGCTCTTCTCCCAGTTGTGTGACAACGTGGTCCCACTGTGTGGAGGACGATGTCGAAGACCTCATCTCAACTGCCCTCCATGTGGCACTGTTGACACCAATTTTCTGCCCATAGATCAGTTAAGGACAAGAGTACTCTAGCCTGTGTGTGCGTGTGTGTAAGTGTGTGGTTGTTTTGTGACGATGGAAAGGAAGCCTCAATCCCCAACCCACATGTAGCGATGAGAATGTGAAATGCCAACATTGGGAATTATTATGAATGGGGAGTCTAGCCACATTTGCTGCAGCGTGCGGAGCCGCCAATGCAGTGAGGAGCATTGCTGATTTGTGAAAGGAAAGCTAGTCGGAGCACATCTCGCGCCACATCACACAGGCTTGCATGCATTGCATTGCGTTGCCATCACCGCGTGTTCCAACGTGTGATGGGGCAATAAATTTGCTTCCCTTGCCCTCCTCCTCCTCCTCCTCGTGACTTGGTTAGTGCAAGTTAACGCAGTGCAATTGCCTCAATTGAGGCCGCTAACCAACAGTGACGGCAGCGCTCGCAGCCCCTGCATGCGTTGTCGGTCGCGCAAACATGTGACTTCGCAACCAACCTAGATCACCCAAATGGCGCAAAAGCTGGCCAAGAATACCAACGCTTCATCCTCATTAAACACTCCACCACCTACACTCGCACATCGGCAAGAAACCCCTGTCCCCTTCCCAAACAGGGACCGCTTTTATTGCTGGCGTGTGCGCAGCATTGACACTGGAAGGAGGAGGAGGAGTAGAGGAGTAGAGAAGGGGTGGGAGAGAGAGGAGGATGAGGAGAGCTAGAGGCGATATGGCGTTGACGGATGAGTAGGAGTGGGGATGAATCCAATTAGCACATGCACATGAAACGCAATGGGAGCTAGAGAGGGGGAGAGAGAGAGACGAAGCCGTTGCTTTTGCTTCTGTGGACGGGAACCAAAGCGACAGAAGTTTAGAAAGACCATGCCACTCTTGAAGCGGATCAGTGGTTACCAGCCTGCGTGTAAAATGCACTGGACTTTGATTTTGCCAGACCTGCGTAAAGGGAAGATGAAAGGGAAGGGTCGACCTCCTGAATGAATATGAACAAAGTTGTGCATTTGGTGTGAGAACTACACTTGATGATTGGGCATTGATGGGATGGTGCACAGATGAAAGGATCAAGGAGCAGGAGTAGATGGATGAGTACTTTTACTTCGTGTTATGCAAGGTGAGGAGGAGTTGGTTAAGTCGGGATGTGACTGTCGCTGCGCCCATTGGATGTGGATTTACTGTCATGAATGAAACACAGCCACCTTGAAGTTGGGATGGGAAATACCGCGAATG
>JADWOT020001634.1:0-38645 GCA_036345935.2 Taenia hydatigena | reverse complement strand
AGACGCCAAGAAATCACAGAAGCTCTGTCGTTTGCCGATTGGATGGTAGCAAGAGGTGAGAGGAAGGGGTGAACAAAGTGGTCTGCATGGTTCAAAGATCACTACTTGCCATTGGTTGCCAAATTAGACAATCGTTTGTTTGCCAAATGCGAGGCCTATCATCACCTTCCACACACTTCAAGAACAGCATCATTATTCATTACTCTGGTCAGTTACTACTGACTTACACTCCATCATCTTCTCCTACGCTTTTGCTTTTACTGACAAATGGGAAAATGAAATTGTGCAACAATTGGGGGCACAATTGCATCTTGCATTTGGGGTAAAAATGAATTGAAATGAGTCCTGTTTCTACTACTACATGTGCCTCCTGCCGTGTGAATGAATTCCTTTTTATTTGTCACGTCGAAGTTAGGCATTAATGAAGAGGAAGAGGCGGGGCACAGGACTCGAACAAAAAGTCAGGCCAACTACCAGCCACGCAATGAATGATACTGCCTCCACTGAAAAATTTGCCTACGTATCTTGAATCGGTTTACCCAACAGTGGTAAGGGTGCGTAGAATCAAGTATTCCACAAATGCGCAATGTGCGTTCTAAAAGAAAGAAACCGGGGTGTCACACATGTGTGACGCTGGCAGTTTTTGGCCCACCTAAAGGTAAATGGATTGAGCTACACTGTGGTTGGAAGATTTTTGTACGCAAAGAAAAACAACTCAGCAGTAAGGGTAATGAGTAGTAAAGTGATTGGTGAATGAAGTCTCTAGTAATAGATGAATTGAGAGATGAGAAGGGAGTGCACCTGCAATGGAAGTCGAAATGAAGGAATGAGTAAAGGTGTTTTATCTCAAGAGGAGTTGCCAACATTTCTGGTGCTAGCTTTTGCAGGTTTAGACCGTAAAAGTGCTATTGCATGACCTCTTGCCTATTGATTCGCCTTTCGCAGCTTCTATTATTTTAAAGGATAAGCCGTTGCGTGCTTTCCTTAACACGTATTGTAAGGAGCTGCGTTAATATGAATATTATTACAAAGACAAGGCTGGTGTTCCTGACAGTTGGTTAGAGAATGGTCATTTTCTCGACCATGCCTAGGCATGGTTACCCGTTTTCCCTTATTTTATGTGGTTGCTCAAATGTGCATTGTCTCCGCAAAAGTTGATGCTTCTCAGGCGTTGCATGGCACAATTATGCACGATTACAGTCAGTGGAAGGCTATGGTAGAGACCCAAAAGGTGGCATCAGACACGTTTTGATTCTCCGATTGTATGGCTGTCAGTCAGCCCCACTATCACTCCTGCTTGCATCTGTATCTTCTTTCTGACACTGCTTTTCCAACTTCTTGATTGCTGAGTGTGGACCCATGTCCGCATAAATTAAAACAAATAATGAGCGGCGCAGCTGTAACGAGGAAATAAAAGACCTTCACATAAATTGAGCAACATCCGATTTTCCATTTTTACAAGTTGCGTACACAGGGTGGGCATGCCATGAAAATGCAACCGGTAAAGCTGTCAACCTCATTTTAGGGCAAGCACCTGTAATAATTCCAATTGAAGCGGTAACGAGTACCTTAGTAGCGCCATATTCGTTTCCAAGCCGATAGGTTGGACAAGTGGCTTCTGACAACCACAGATGTAAACAAGGAGTCCCTCGGTGCTCTCGCTTTGCGTTGGCTTCAGACGCATAATTTTGTTAGTAAAGTATCCCAGTTAGCGTCCATAGTCGCCAAATCCTCTTTTTTCATCACAAGGTATCCTCTTTCAACTATCCTCCTGAATGCTATCACTCAACACATTTGTCTTCTCACTCCTTTTACGGGCACAAGCATGCCGCCACCACAAAATCTGCCTATCACGAAGTTCATTTATTGTCGCTTCTAAACTCGTCCCGAGCTGCAAGGATAGGATTTGTCTCAGTCTAATTTTATGCAAAGCGCGGCTATTTTAAGCTTAATGGAGCACAGTTCGACGATTCCTTCATCAATTTATTTGCATCCTACTTGTTAAATGTGGTATTGCCATCGCTTTGGATAAAATTGAATGCATCTTTTTGTCAACCATCATCTTTATTCTCGGATAAGCCCCTCCTTTCTCAGATTCCACCCATCACAGGAGCTTACAATAGATAAGTCCGTTCTTAATGAGATACGGTTGGTCATTCTCTGTGTAACAGCACCACCACGTCGCTCCCTTTCAACTGCGTCGCCATGCCGTGTTGGATATGTAGTGCTGAAGAAGAAGGTTTACTACGATTAGACTCTGAGTCCAATTCTCTGGCCGTGTACACGTAAAATAAGGAATCTTTAACGCGTTTATTAAAACACTTGAAACCGTCTACCAATGGACGCTCCGACGATTCATCTTCTCTAAATACCTATAAATTCATAGGTAGCAGATGCCAACATCTTCTGGTTAAGCCCCACTTAACTCAGTCTGCCTGCAAAATATGTGCATATCCAATTGAAAGCTGAGGTACAGATTTCGCTCATCAGTACGATTTCGTCTCAAAAATATCCACCTCTCATGCTCACTTATAGTAGTAATCGAATCTAAGATTCCCGATTGCCGCTACAGGATGGACCACAGAATATGGCCTTGTAAAATCAGTGTCTACTCAACTATTGTCTCCTCCCCATGAATTTACCAACATTATTAGCCTCTCAAATGCATGCCAAAATGCTAGCTGCAGTGTGGTCAAGCGCCGATATCAACTAGGTCATTTTACTCGCAACTAAGCACAAATTTGCCCTAAACCTTGCAAACTAACCGCCCGCATTACTTTTCAGAAGTGATGAGTGCAGATAGTAATCCAATTCTCATGACTTAGCAATCATGCTGGCGAACTTACAGGTTTCCTAAAGCAATTCAAAGAAATTACCCAACCACAGTTGCGTCGTCTTCTCGTCCGCACAAGATCGCCAAATCTATCAATCTCATGCCCTTTGGAGATCACATCATAATAGCCCCACTGTACCAGTTCAGCGAATTGATCGACTAATTCGCGTCGGTGATAGTTAATGCACCACAGCCGCCAATTCATCGGCACAGCAGCCAGTGGAGAGCTATCGAGGCCTCCAAAACTCTGCAGGAACTTGACGAGACACTGACAATTACTTGACTTTTTTCTTCTCCGATTCACAAGGACCACAATAATCAACAGTTCATGGAGCTCAATTCCTTCCAAGGTAGCAACCAGTTCACTCCTGCAAAAATGCAAAGGATCTACGACATAAATTATGCAGTCGCAGCAGCCAAGTTCATCACGTGGCCTTGCCAATTCAATTTGCTTTCTTTTACCAGCAATAATATATGGATGGGGAGATGGTACCATGTAGTCAAGATGCAAGCGAAAAGGTAAATTCTTAACCAAAGGGAATTTAGCAAACGGATTACCGATTAGTTGCCAGTGTGCAGTCATTTCCAAGATCGACATCTCTTCGCTATCATAATCTGACTACTTGTGAAAGCATACGGTTCTATGGTAGGGGTTTGTCGCAAGACTGGACAAGAAGTGATAATAAGAGCGCATTTGATCTCTCTGATATCGGATAGCTTCAAAAGCATTTCAAAAAGAACCAGGTGAGGGTTGTGGCAAAAGCATCTGGCATAGACGCTTGTCTAGCCAGGTCCATTGGTTGATGATCTGGTTCAGGGGAGCGAGGAATAGTGGCATCGATAGAATCCACCTCCAACTCGGAATACACGTGCAATGATTTATCAAGTCGCGGAGTTCGAGATATTCGCTTATTCGCAGTCCCAGTTCTGCAGGCAGATCTGTGATTTCACGTTGTGGGATCTTCTGCATCTAAATTGTAAAGCGAGTTTGAAAAATAAATAAAGAGGCTAATGAACAGAGAGGAACAGAGATAAATAGGCAAGAAGGAATAAGTAGATGCCACTGAGACCTACCGACATCGAGTGAAGCTATGATAAACTGACCAAATTGCAGAGATGTAGAGGTTTAAATAATCCGCGCAAAGGGGTGGAGTAGACTGGCCTCACTTTCATGTTAGCACATTGGTTGGCACCGTATCATCCAATCTCGACGTCGCCTAATCACTCCTTTATAAATCAAAGCGCTTCGATACTGCCATATAAAGGTGGTAGAAATAGATGAGAAGAAGACAGCTTTCGTAATGCCAAAAGAGGTATTATGCATTCCAGACAATGGATTTGGACCCTGTACCTTCCAACGTCCAATGCGGATAGCGCTAATTAGACTTTTGCAAAGCACCGCACAATCCACCCGATGACATCTTTGGCTTTAATAAAGACATCCGAGAGCATAACGCCAATCTGAGATCGGTGCCGGATCATCTGCGAGACGCAGGACAGGCAGTATACTCAAGTAACTGTCGTTCTCGTCTGTTTTGGGGCATGCAGTCTCGTCGGATGGGATGGCTGTCACCGGACGCAATAAAAAACAGGCAGGAACTTGGCCAGCACAAACAAATTAGACGGCGCCTCACATTATTCTCAGTATGGCAAAGCACTGTAGGCGATTCGTTAAGGACTTTGCTGAAGTTGCTAGTCCATGCATGAAACAGCCAAGAAGTAGATTAAAAGGATTTTAAGCAGAAGTAAGAACATGAGGTCCCATCTTTGATTACTGCGTTTCTAATCCTCAAACAATGGAATGTTATATATGTGTCGTTCTTGCACAACATTCAGACTAAACGATATGAAAAGAACCTGCGTGCCAGCATCAGTGTAGGGTAGGTGGTTGCAACACGTTGCAAGCGTTCCATCAAATCTATCATTAAGTAAGTGAATATGTGCTTGCAAAACCAACGCTGCTTATGTGGATGAAGTGGGTGGAGTCAACGCCAGAAGAAGCAGCATATTCAACTAATGTCAGACATAGGTGCTCTTTGGCATAGATCGCATGCTACGTGAAGGGACGTATGATGCCAGCTAAATTCACAAAGTTGATGCAAGGCCAAATGCGTTGAGGTCCTGGTTCTGGATCTTTCGATGCTACCAAACTCATTGTTCTCTTGATTACCAAGACTAGCGCCATAGAGATGTCTGATGTGGTTATGTAAGAGAAGTTGAAAATGACGCTGACAGACCAGCTTGCGAGGCCGGTACAGCAGAGGGACAAGCAGATATTGCTCCCTTACTTTTGGCTGTGAGTGATATTAGTTCGTTCTGATGCCACCGATGGGACGCAGTGCGTCATGTCGAAGTGACCACGTCTCATTCGTGACTACTTGGCTCGTCCCTGCGGAGGAGATTAACTGACTTCACGTCATCTTCACCATAAGGCGTCATTTGCGTGATTTTAATGCCTTTAGAGATCTTCGACTTCGTCACACTAAGTGCTTAATCAGGTTACTGCTGTGCTGGTTTGGCGGTTCATTTGGGTGGAAATCTGCGTACATTTGAGCACAGCAAAACAGATAATGATATTTGCCTTCCTCGCGATCCGAGTTATGATTTGTACGGCTCTCATAGATCATTAGCAGACCTATCCATTCATCCATTCCGTCTCCATCCATCCGCTTGTCCATCTCTCTAACTTATCAATTTATTTGTCCTTGATTTAGTCAATAGTTTCTCCTTCTTTAACTATCTTTTACCACCACAAATATCATGACATACTAATCGTGAATACACTTTATTTACCCACATATGCAGTCTTTGATTATGCAATACGACCACTGCCAATACCTAATGAGGTCTCATCTTCACACCTCCACTTAACTAGCTGCTTCTATGTTGATGATTCGATTTAGCCGAAGCGAATCTTTGGCTACTAGTGGAATGCTTCCATGTCCACGAATGTCGGTGAGCAACCCAAACAAACAATCACTTTAAGTGAAATTAACTAACTAACATTCTGAATGACTGCCATAGTTATTGCTTGGAAATACACCGGATGGTCCACGCAAAACATCGAACCAGCCCAAGAGACCATGACCGATCTCACGGGTGGATCATGCACTACGTAGTAGTCTGTGACTTTAAAGAAATGAACGTGGTAATGTACGAATCAGACAATTTATCATGGAATTTTACAAGAACATTGTAGCGTTTTCGCACCCTGTTTAGATTCATGAGGAGGAAAAATTAAAAATCTTTATAGGTGTAACTGGGGTTTCAGGGTGGTTGGATGCAGTTAGGAGTCTAAGTAAACTAGTACATATGCATACATCAAAATGCATTTTGTGATCATCTACAGGATGGAATGAGTCTGCAATGAATAGCAGCAAAACCGCACCAGCACTTCTAGCCACCTTAACTATACACTGACCCAGCCCTCCCCATCCCACCCCACCTTGCTTACACTAACGCATCATATCTGGTTCTTAGTAGTTGCATAGCGACGTCTCTTATGCTGCCACTTTTGCAGCCCTTTGACTTATTGATAGATGGTGATTGACTCAAGAAGTTAGGCCTAAGATAGGGCCAAGATAACAACCACATTTCATTTAATTGAAAACACAGCTAAACGGAGATTTGCACACAGCGACACAAAACTTATAGCAAAGAGGCTTACCAAGGCTCTTTTTGCCAAAGATTTTTTACTTTTCAACGTAAAATGTAAAAATCATTAGTTCTTGCACAGCTCTCAGTCAACACCATAAAGACAGTTATTAAGTTACATTACTGAATTCGCATTTATGCCTGGCACCTACGCCAAAGAAATCAGGTTGCATTTGTTGATGCAGATGCTGATGACGATGACGACGATGTTGTCCCTTTACAAAAGAGGAGTTCTTCATTCATGGGTGTGTCTATGGTGCATTGATGCTTTGATTAGAAGCGCTCAGGGCATTTTTCTTTTCCGAAAGTAAAACAAGACTTCTGACGATGTCTCAAGACCAATACTTGGTGAAAAAGGGACCGTTAGATGTAAAACTTTGCAGTAAAATTATAGTTAAATTATGTTTGGGTTTCTTAAAGGCCAGTGTTTTTTGAGAGAAAAAGTTTGACTTAGAAACCGTTGGTGTGGAAGTAAATTAGAAGAGCTTTTGCTATTAGTTTGGGGTTTAGCAATTTCTTAATGTGTTTTGCCTTCGATTTCCTAGTAGTTCAAGTTCTCTCTTGGCAAACGGAACATCCCGATGAAAAGAGATTTAAGCAGCTGAAAATGCTCGGCATCTGACCAGTTTAATCCATACTGGACATCGTGGTAGTAAGCAGCTTTGGCTTTAGCTGTTTTTCCCTTGAGGCTGATAGTTGGCTGACGGATCGCGGACACGGGCAAAATTGCAGGTTTGGCGTCTCCCTCAGGTTAGCCAGATTGGTATTCTTGACGGCCAATTGTTGGTGGACGTCCCCCAAGACACAGGCACATGTGGATCGGCAAGCTTTAGGCTTCGTCTTTTTTGTTACTCACGCTCTTTTCACTTATCTGTTGATTGGGTTATTTGGTTGGTAGAGGTTTAGGTAGATAGACAGGTGAAGGTGAGGCGATCTACTTAATGCGTTGTCCATGGACATATCCGCGAAGTTATCTTCATCAGCTTTACTTCAGGGGTCTGAGGTGTGGCGTTGGAACGTTTATACAGCCCTGCCTGATGTGAGTGGTCGTGCCGCCTCATCTGCATTAGAACGTTTGACTGCCGGAGCTGCTAAAATTAACCCCTCTCTGACGCCCTCACGATGCATTTTCCTGGGTGCATTGCTTCATCTTGACTGCATTATTGCTGCTAAGAATGCTTAAGATGGAAGTTGCTCATAGTGGAAAGGAACGGGATGCTTTGCCGTGTCATCTGTCTTGTTCACGTACGGTACTTGTTCCATTGTTTTAAGCACACACGCAAACATGGCAGGTCTATTGTACATACTGTTGATTGACTGAGTGCTGTCATGCGTGTGTCCGATGAAGTGGAGCTGTAGGTTCACTGGGTAGTTTGAGGGGAAGTGGGAGGGGGGAGGAGGGTGTCACCGGCATTGACATGCCCAAGGTATAGGGGCAAGTGGTGCTCGCTGGCCTCCAACCCTATATTCCAGAACTTGACGATAATGCGACACAGACATGGGCAAAGGCCCGGTGTGGTCTAATGTGCACCCTAGTTCTGCGACATTAGTTGGCTTTGTGTCTTTCGCACGAGTGTCTTTTTGTGCGGTGCGCCGCCCTTTTTGTGGTATATGTACGGCAGTGATGAGAACGTGGATGGGACAGTCGGCGCAAGTAGCGTCCTGTGCCCGCATTTCCTTCTGATCATGATATCCTTTTCCCCCATCACACCTATCATGGGCGTTATGTCGAGACGATTACTTTGCGAATTATTTTATTATTTCTTTGCGTCGCTGTTCCTTTGTATTTGCTTGTTCGGTCATTTAGTAGAGATGTAGAGGTAGAGTCTAGGTGAGGCGGTAAAGCTAGTGTCGGCTGTTTAATGACTTTTTACGTCATTGCGTTTATTTCAATCTATTCATCCGCCGACCCACCCACATACCCGCCTATCTATTGATTTTTTCGACTTTCCATCTATTTGCCTGGCCCTTTCTTGACCTGCGAAACGTGTGGCGGTAAATTTGGGCTGCATGCGGTAGGCATAAGAGACTAACCGAGACGGACCTGTCCATAGTATTCATAGAAAGGATTAAAGTAGTGGACAATGAAAAGCTAAGATGTTAGAATGCACCTTAGTGAAGTGAATGTAAAGCTACTGGGGGAGGGGGATGAAGAGAATGGAGGGAAGAGGCGAGTGGGAGTGTAATGTGTCGACGGTGGTTTGTTGAGTGACGGGTGTTGGTGAGCTGAGCCGGTTGCTTAGTTGCCTTGTGGTCTTACCCTCGCTGCCGAGTAGTGGGTGGCTTGCTGCCGTCGTCGATATGTGAAACGTACACACATAAATGTCTTTTGTTCCACTACTATTATGTCTCCTTCTCTTCATCTTCCCTGGGCATAATGTGGGTGGGTGAGTGGAGGGGAAGGGAAAGGCTGAGGAGGGGCGCTGCCATGGGTAAATATGAATGCGGAGTAAAGGGGAAGTTCCCCTACGACGAATGGAAGCGCTATGGGCCAAATTTTACTAATGAGAACTGCAGCATAATTTGTTTCCACAAGTATGGAAATACTTCGCTTTGGAAGGGTCGAAATTAATTATTGCTGGCGGTGGAACAGGTGATGATGTCACTATTACTTAGCCTTGAGAATGGACTGAAAAAGGAAAAGTGGATAAACTGGTTGGTGTGAAGAGAAGGGGGGGTGTGGAGGCCGTTTGGGAAAGGAAGACGGGATGATTCCCTCCTCCTTGCCTCGCCCTAACTATCCACTTCGTACAGGGGTCGGTATACAAAGTAGGTGGGCAGGAAGGAGGGCTGTGGTGTACTGCTTGAGTAAACTTGTGACATCCCTTCGCGTTGGCGTTTCAAAATGCGATACCGTGGTAAACAGAGCTGCGATGGCTGGTGGGAGCACCACCATGGGGCAACCACGTGAGCAAGTGGAGGCAGCCGGTGTTAGCGTGTTGGTAATCATCCTATTGACACGGAGGCTGCTGCAGTCGTGTAGGCATTTCCACCCAAATTGAGGGGTCAAGCCACTCCCATGGGGTAATCACCATCACGACGACGCTTATGCGTTGGCACCGTTTTGAATACCACAGCTACTACTACATAAGTGATGCTTTCAAGTTCCCACGGCTAGATGCCACAACTGATGACAGAGATAGAAGATGAATCACAAACTGACAGCGCTCCGCATCAGAACATATTCTAAAATTAAAGTTAACAAAGGTCGTTAAAACGCAGCGACCGAAATTCAACTCCATAGCTAAAGTGTCCAAATAGGGACACTGCAAACTAACTCCCTCTCCCTCCAAATAAACTCCAAAACAGTTCAGCTCACGCTTCAATGCCGACGCAAACGCCAAAGTGAGGATCAGGTTCCTACATTGGACTAGAGCTATTCAAAGCTTGCCAAAATTGACCCCCCACACGTTTTGCAGGTCAAGAAAGGGACGGAAGAACAGGTCGATAGCCGAGAAAATCGACAGATAGGCAGGTATGTAGGTGGATCAACAGATGGAGAGATTGAGACATACGAAATGACGTAAAAAGGCATTAGACAGCCGACACTAGCTTTACCACCTCACCTAGCCTCTGCCTCTACATCTCTACAAACTGGCCATACAAGTTAATAAAGAGGGACAGAGAAGCAAATAAACAATAAAACAATTCCGGCAATTCCCAATGTAATCGTCTCAAAACATCACCCATAATAGGTGCAATGGTGAAAGAGGCTGCCATGAGTAGAGGGAAAGGAGGGGACAAGACGATACTTACGACGGCTGTCAAGCCCAGGTTCTCATCGCTGCCCATATACCATAGAAAAGGCGGCGCACCGCAAAAAACACTCATGCGACTGACACAGAGCCAATTAATGTCACGGCACTAGGATGCAAACTGGACCACACCAGGCCTTTGCACATGTCTGTGTAGGACTTGTCAGCTCAACATCAGACGTCCCTCTGTCCGTTGAGCATATATATTCTACCCTAGCATTCGGCCTTCTTTTTCCTTCGAGGGAGGCTTGGGACGCTTCATATAGACCATGCCATACTAATCGTGAAGTGTAGCATGCATTCAAACAAAACAGGCACAGTAAAGAAATAACTAAGGGCACTTTTATATTCAAAGTACGCGCTTTGCTTATTTGAAGGAAAGTATTACATACTTCAGAAAATGCTGCATAGCCTAGTTGTAATGCTTTTTGCTTGGACTATCGGTCTCGATCAGGGTCACAGAGGTGGCCATATTGCCCTAGCTCCGTAGGCTAGCCACTGCAATAAAGTAAGGAGCCACCTGATACACTGTCCGTGCCTGTTGCCTAGTTGATGGCTCAGTAAAACTGACCGAGGCAAATGGAACCGGAAAAGCGGCTCTCCAAGTCAAGTCAGGCTAACTAACATTATCCCTTGGCTAATGGTTACAACAATAAAATCACTAAAAACCATTGTATTTCCGGAGTTATGAGCCTCATTTGGCGTCATTATTGTATGCAATGCAATGGCAGGGACATTGTAATGGAGACTTCCTGTCAGACAGATGCTGGTTTTGAGCGCCTTCAATGGCCCGTTGCCCTTGAATTCATTAGAACTGAGGTCTTAATCGTCATATCATCCTTTCGTTTGCCCTTACTCCAGCCTGTGGTTCATCCAATCGTAGTTTTAAAATAAATTATCTTGCATGCGCTAGTGTCCAGTGCAGCTGTTCTGCATGAAGAGCATGGGCACGCTTGCAGAGGGTACCCCGACAATTGTAGTCAATATCCATTACAATTTGTGACGCAGATGACCGACTTCCAGGAATGCTGACCATTTTGGACAGCCGAATCCCCTTACTGAGAGAAATCCGAAGACAATGCTAACAACTATCGCCCATTTCCACTGCAGCAATGTGATTATTTCCGATTATGGCGTACTCTTTTATAGGAGATTTGCACTTAGGTTCACACGCAGATCATTGACGTGTCCAGACTGTGAAGATCTATAAAAGAGCACACCATCGTTGTTAAAATCGTGCTTCTAAAATGGGTTTAGGGACCACCTTGGCCCTTTGCGTGCGGCTGTCACTCGGTCAATGGTTTTGGTTGTCCAAGGTGGTCAGCATTCCCTTCACGCCAGTCATCAGTGAGCTACTTTTGTCGAGGTGAATTCCAACATCAAGCTATTGCAACCAACAACCATTCAAACTTCTGCACTGCTCTGCTCTGATTTCTTCGCCATGCAAGTGACACTGCACATGACAAAAGGCCAGACCCGCCATTTGCAGCTCACATGCAGTCCCGCGTCTGTTCCTTTCTGAGGGCGTCCAGATCTCCAGCAATTATAACTGCACAAAGTAGGGCAACACATGCACCTACAAGCTGGATAGTATGCTGGCTAATCGGCTAATGCACTAACAGTTCAGAGTGTTAGCGTTACTAGGTTTGTTCATTTACACCTATTTGTAGTGTTTTCCGTCTACGACGCTCGAGTGATGATCTACAGACCCAGAGTAGATGTTGACTGCCTAAGAGCCATTGAAGAGGACCAAAACAGGAGTAGGGGCCTGAATAACGTTTGAAGATGAGAATTCAACCAAGGCTCATGCAAAATCGCAAAATCAAAACCTTGTAGAAATTAGTGAATTTGATGTAGAGTTAAATGAAAAAAATCGTGGTCGAACTGATTTTCGGAGTTGAAGGCGCCTTTTTTAGGACCATTTCGTTGCTTTAGATCTTTTTATTCTTAAGAGGGTTACGAAGTACAAAGGGTGACCAAACAGCTAAAGCTTTGTGGATATCGAAGATTATAGAGCTTCCAGTCCGACTCAATGGGTGAAACATTAAATGGGAAATGGTGTTAAGAAGGATCGGACCATAGAGCATTAGAGAAGCATTCATGATGGCGGTGCATATTCAAGGGTGTTAGGTGATGGCATCACTTACATCAGACAATGATGAATTCAAAAAGGTACGGTCTAGTCAGAATTAAAGTCCAAAGCGTCATCATCATTGCCCTTGTAAGATGCTTGTGCTAATACAATCTACTCATTCTCCTCTTTCTTCACGAGATCATTACCACTTCCCATCGCCATTTTTCTTATTCCTTTGAGTATTAGAGCCGAATGCTTATTTATTTCGTAGATAGAAAATCTAGCGAAAGAGCATTAAGCCCATCTATTACTGTTGCACCTAGGTCAAAAGAGAACGGCAAATCAAGTCATTTTGTGGCGTGTGACTTGTTCCCATCATCTTCGATTGGAATGGAGGCAAGGTGGCAGCTTGGCGCTGCAATTGCATTAAACAATAATAATGGACTCATCTTGAACTGCTCTAATTCGAGTTGTTTAATGTTGTAAAAGAATGGTGTCCATTTATAACGCAGCAGACTGTAAGGATCTCTTGGTGATGTCGAGTGGCAATACTCTAAGCCACTAATTTACCTCTTTTAACTAATGAGTTGAAAGACTATTTAACAACACGAGTCTTTGCATGTGCAGGTATCCTTCACATGGATTCGCGTTTTCTAGCAATTGCTGACACAACTCGTAGCACGTTACTAGTAGCATCAAAACCGCAATTTGTAAACTTATTAATCAGTGCTGTTAAGTGCGGTCACAATCGAAATGAAGCAGATCCTATCGCATTTTCAGTGCACCACTCATTTTATCATGTGCCATTGCCTAGAACAAGTAAAATGTACGACAGTGCATTGGCTTATGATGTTCGTGTCAGCATATGCCACCGGTATTAATCATGACCAACAAAGCAATCTCAAATGAAAATGCAAGGGGTTATTGTGTGAAGCAATGGGACAAGTACTCGTGAGCACGTCAACTAGACAAGATCGCGTATTCAAACATCCTCCATTATAAGTTGAGGGTTCGTTTAATGATTGTTATTACCAGTGAGAGGATCGAAACGAAGTTATGGCTTGAGATAACTAGCCAGAGAGAGAGGTGCAGAGTTAATTACTGAGGCTTGCCATGACCACAGTGCCGAAAACCTAATTTCCAGTTAATTAAATCTGCATAGGGTAAAAAAAGTAATGCACATGATTAGTTAATTTAACAACTGCAATATCATTAGCGATTAAGTGGAGTGTGGCAGAAGAGACCACGAACATTACACAAGGGAAAACTCAATCAGATGTCCGATTCTCCCCAATGATAATGACAATATGGACCTTAATTTTAACTAGGACGTGCTCGTTTGAAACGGATCATTGCCTGATGTTAATAATGCCATCGCCTAATATCATCGGATATACATCGCCATCATAAATGCTTCCGAATAATTTGTGATCCAATCCTTCATGGCACCATTTCCCATTCAATGTTTTCTTTACCTAATCAGACTGGGAGTTTTACAACCTTAAGCAGGGCAATGATGCTAGACAGGGATGCCTTCAACCCCAAATCTCCTTTCTATAACGATCTTCACACTCATCTCTGTTTTGAATTTACCTATTCTTCCATAAATTTTCGATTTTAAAAAATTATGTGAGCATCGCCTTAATTCTCACCTTCCAGTGCCCAATGCAAACACGATAAGGGAAAGGTGTGGGAAGCATATGGGCTTAACTAGTGCCCGAAAATGAACTACGTCTATTAATTTCAGCACCCAGATCACCTTCTGTTCTAGTAGTAGAAGTTTTCACTATATTCACTGACATCGACGCATTCTCTTTCTACTAAACAGGGGAAGGGGTGATTCTTCTTTATTTGATGTCAAAGTATTGCGATAGAAGGGAAGACCACAGAGGTGCACACCAACGACTTCGAGTAGGCGTGTCGCTTGGTTACTTACTGCATGCAAGGAGGCAGTGGGAAGCATATCTGCTGCTGATTGGCCTACACTAAATATTCCCATGAAACAACACTCGCCCTTCACAGAAAAAAACACCTAATTGGCACTCTTAAGCACGTAAATAGCCACAGGCTATCGATGAGAGAAATAATTTAACAGCCAGCTATAATTTTAGGATGATTCTCGATTGGAATGGACAGATGAGGATGCAGTGCATCTAACCGGCTGCATATTTCTGAAATTATCTCAATAGATCCACTGAGCCTTTGACGTCCGGCACTTTTAACAGCTAATAATTCGGTTTATAATCCGCAATTGCCTTGGAATTAAACATAAGTAAAACATAAGCCAACATTTAGGAACCAAAGATGGGATACGGTACCAAGTTGATTAGGTGGCGCAGCAATCAATGTAAATAAACAATTAAGACAGAATGAGTGAAGTGGTCCACATCAGGACTGCGCGACGTTTAACATTGACGGCGATCTCATGGGTGATCTGACTCCAGCGGCGTTGGAACACCAGGATCTTATCCCATTAGAACTGAGGGATAGCTAATGAACCCACTTCTCCTTGTGGGGAAGCCACATTGATCTTAAGAAGGAGAAGGGGAATGAGTGGATTGTATTGGCACGAGCGTCACACGGGGCGATGACGTTGATGAGTTGGACATGGAATTCAACTAGACAATATCTTTTCGATTGGATCTTTATTTAATGTGAACGATGCCACCACCTAACAACATCAGGTGTGCACTGTCATCGTAAATGTCTCTCAAATGCCTTGAGATCCAGTTCCTCATGGCACTACTTCTAACTCAGTATTTTATTCATCAAATCGGACCACAAGTTCTCCGACTTATTTTGATGTTCTACTAAACCTTCAGCGTTTGATCAGCCTTTGTGTTTCGCAGCCCTCCAAAAAATGACAAGAGCTTGAACAGGGAAATAATGCTGAGCAGAGGTGCCTTTGAAACCCAAATATCGCTTCCACTATGTATTTTTTATTTACCTGTATATCGAATTCGCCAATTTTCGGCAAATCTTAAACTTTGAAATTTTGAGTGCGTTTTGCTTTAATTCTCATCACTCAGCATCATTCACATCCGTACTCCTGTTTTGGTTCTTCCCATTGGCTCCTAAGAAGTCGACATATACTCTGGGAGTGCAGATCACCACTCGAGCGTTGTAGACGGAAAGCACTATAAATAGGCTTCAGTGAACAAACCAAGTCACCGTAACACTCCCAACCGTTTTGAGAATTAGCCTGTCAGCCAATATGCCACGAAGCTTGTAGGCGCATGTGGTGCTCTACTTTTTGTGCAGTCGTTCATGTTTTAAATTCGGACGCCTTTAAATGCGAGCAGATGCGGCGCTGCACTTGCTTATAAGGACGACAGGGAAAAATAAAATTACAGTCAGCCGATGAGGCCAAAGTAGAGAGACTTAAGGCAAAAGCAAATCAAGCGTCAAAATACAGAGTCCACCAGAATAAGGTTTTAAAAAAATTACATAATTCGCCCCCTTTCAAAACAATCGGCACGACTAAAGACTCACGAATCCTATTGGTCTGACCAGTGTTGGAGATTTTATTGGCTCTCATAGTCCATAAATATGGTAAGTAATTCAGTCGAAGAAACAGATCAAAGCTGTGTGATCACAAACTCATCATATCCAACTAATCAGAGAATAGCCTTTTGGACCTCCTCAGCGCAGAACAACTCCAAATTCTGGCAACGCTGCAAGCAATCGGTATTGGCAATCCATTTTTTCATCACACTTATGATCCCCCTTATTTGTATACCCTGGTATCTTTACCTTTTGTACTTTTATCACCGCTGAATTACTTACCATATTTATAGACTATGAGAGCCAATAAAATCTCCAATCCGGGTCAGACCAATAGGATTCGTAAGTCTTTGGTCGTGCTAATTGTTTTGAAGGGGGCAAGTTATGCGATTTTTTAAACCTTAGTCTGGAGGACTCTGTATTTTGACGCTTGATTTGCTTTTGCCTTAAATCTCTCTACTTTGGCCTCATCGGCTGACCGTAATTTTATTTTCCCCTGTCGTCCTAATGAATAATCCTTGAGGCCTTTGCTGATGGTTGGGTCATCAGCAACTGTACACATCAATGAATAGGCTGTAAGGATGTAAGTTAACCAAGCTGTCATCCGAATGGGTGAAATGCATCTTTGTTAAAATATGAACTTAAATTGAAACGGCCTTTCACAAACTAAGAGCCAACTAGGTTGCTCCACAAAATCTCTGTTGTTAAAGCGTTAAAATTTTCCTGAATACTGAGGCTAGGTAAAAAGATTCTAAAGATCTGCTTTTAGTGATGCAAATACTTTACTAGAACCCATTTCAGACGATGTGTGGAGGTGTAATTCCTAGACAATTTGGGTAGGTAACTTTATATTTATATGCATTCTTTCTACAAAATAGAAAAAGGAAATAACAAATAATTTGCAAACCATGCTAAAGTAAAAGTTTACATGGCCCAAGTGGATGGTTAGAAAGTGCTGAAGGAGAAATATCTGTTTGAGAGGTTAGTAAAGACACTCAGGGCAGAACTTAAGCTATAAATTTCCATGTAAAAGATTAATTTGCACTCAAATTTATAACACATTAATCAAGTTAAGGCGAATTTAATTTTGTGTGTTGGGTCTTTGCTTCCTTCTCAGTGGGTCGATTTTTGGTACCTGATGGCAAAATAGACAAAAAATTGGGAATAAAGCAGCACAGTTGAGACTTCGACTGGGTAAATAGCTCACCTTCAAAAAGTAGTAGGCAACAAGCACGTCCATGGAGAAGATTGAGGGCGCAATAACGAGTATCTTCAGCAATTGACCTAAATACGAAGCCGATTCGGCTAATGTAATCCACTCCTCTTTCTTCTCCAGTCCGGCGTCGATTTCTGTGTCTTGGACGGTGTAAGTGATTGATGCAACAAAAGAGGTGCCAAATGCGGCCTCCTCTAAAGCCAATTCTGCACTGGACCCTTATTTTTCAATCTAGTGTTAAAAACCCTAGGTTAGTTAGTAGAACTTGGAACAAGAATGACATTTAGTGTGGAAAAGGGAACTGAAATTTACTCTGTAGAAGAAGAGGAGGAAGTTGATCATAAAGGCAAGGATGAGACCACCCAGCTTGAACCGGCAAAAGTTGCGCACAAAAATTAAGATGAAAAACGTGGAGGTTGGAATGGGCTTCTGTTCTACGACCAGAGGCTCCTCCACGCTTCCACGCTCCAGTGTTTGGGGACTTGGTCCTACAGTCAAGGCAAGTAGTACGCATAATTCATGTCTAACCACAATCGCATACCCTTGGTTGCCTACTGGTTAAAATTAGGAGAGAATTTATTTCAATGACACAAACAGGTTAAGAATGAGTTTTGCAACTCAAAGAATGGCATACACAATTTCAACCTTAAAGCACTACTTAAAAATAATCAGAAGCAGGATATTTTTCGCGTCAGTTATGTGAACCTACAGTCTCGTCGGATAGTCAGTGATAACATAAAACTCCACAACATAACGAAAATCGAGCAGCTGTACCTATTTGTAACCCACTACTGAAATCGCTAATAAGTATGCTGATAAAAATAAGATTGTCACGGCATTGAAGGAGCCGTCCGACCTCACTTGGATGCAGACATGAGTGCATGCGATGATTCTTAGTTGTAAGGTTAGCAAAAGTTAACTTCATACAGCAGGAAATTTAAATGAGTGAGAGACACTTAGTGAATACCAATTTTAGTTGCACCTATTCAGCATTCCCTTACGACTGCAGAAAACACTTCGAAAACGCAAATGAGCTTCATTGCCAGACAATTTTCCGCCTGCTCTCTTTGTTTGTAGCGGTGGTTTTAAAACCATATCTTCACCTCGAAGAAGAGTCAAAAGTATGATCATTTTTGACGACTCAATCGTTGACACTCATCACTACATACTAACAGCTTTCCATCAAACAAGTTCTTTTAACGCCTTAATTCTTGACCAACCTCAGTCTCCGTCAAGTTAATGCGACACGTCGGTTCTTTGCGATCATGCATATTGATGTAGGTTTATTTGTTAAGCATTTCTTTATCTCACCAGTTGGGTACGGAGTAAAGGGAACCCTGCATCTGCCTCGTCTTTGTGCCTCAGATAGTGTCTGGTTTACCTCAAAGTTGTTCTGCGGTCGACAGTGTAAATAAGTTTGCTGAATCAGGCGTAGAAGAAGGAAGCATTTTATAATTGAAGAGAAGTGCACTGAAATTTGTTGACACGTGCTTGGCAGTGCGAACGGATGTCTCCTCTATGGGTGTAGCAGCTGGTGACTTAGCTTTGATGAGGTGTTAAATAGGAATAGGTTCAGTGATGATAGTTTTGGTATCGTAGTTAATTCAAGATTGCCCTGAGCTTCTACCTTGCTTTGGAGAAAAGGGTGCCGATGCAGGATATCTCTTGTAGTGCAGACTTTGAAGGTCTAGTCAGTTTTGGAATGTGCGTGGGAAATACAGGCACTGCCCTAAGATATTCGATTTGGCTGAAGTGGTCTTATCAATGTTCAGCCAATTTGGTGGCGAAGTATTTAGTTGGGTTTGTTTGTCTTCGTCATTGTTCTGTAGCGACTGCTTAGGAGGGAAGTAGATCTTGAAATTACTGGAGATTTAGCCACAACGGAGACCGTCTCTTCTGCCTTTTGTGAGGTAGAAGGTGTTGCTTGTTGTACTTGCTGTTGCATGGTTGATGGCATAGTCGATATTGGCGCGAGTTTGTCCCTCCCTTGGATACAAGTTTGCATTCTGTATTTGATGTACCTGTAAAATCAAAATGGCTGGAATCAGAACACGTGCATCTGCACGTAACTAGATGTTATCACCACATTTGCTTGGGTCAAGAGATTGTTCGTGTTGAGTATGCTATTTTGAGATCGCAAATGTGCTCTGTTTGAAGCCAACTCTGCTGGTTGACTTGACTGGTTGTGAATGCATGGGTGTTGGGACGGCTTTACGGTGGTTGAAAGCAGCAATATTACCGATGCAGGTGCTACAAAACTGCAACTCCCAACTATGGCACCACGACTTCTCTTTTTCTGGGTGTAACTTTACTTTAGAAGGACTGATGAAGTGCAACATCGTGATCCACCCAACAAGTGTCTCGAGTCCTGTAGTAACTTGCAGATTTCTGCTTCCAATTCGAGAGGGCGCAAGCCAGCATTCACATCAACCTTCCTAGGTGGTAATCCTGACACCCTACCACCGGGCAATGAAACCAAATCCAAGTCCTAGCTTTATTTCGAGACAAAAGAAAACCTTCCTCAAGATTAAGCAATAAGTGTATTTTCTAGACGAGGGGCGTAACATATACGAACAACATAAAATGAAGCAGAGGAAAGGAGAAAGGCGAGAAGCCAACTCTAAAGAAATACAATGCGTCGAAAAACTGCTCTCAACTGCACCAGTTTCTGCGTGGGAAGGCAAATGTAAGTAAATAAGAAAGAGAATCGTGTCGAAAGGCGGCATCGGAGGATGTAAGTGTGAGGGCATCTCTCGCCACTACTTCACTTGCAACTCCTCTTCGTAATGCGACTGGCTTATGTCGTGCTGACAGAACCGCCAATAACCCTGGTTGCATATTGGCCCTGACCCTGGAACAATCCACCGAATTATTCACATTCCATCCCTTAATTTACTGCAACAGCTGCACTTTTCATGGTAGAGGGTGTGCTGGTCTAGATTGTCACTACCACACGCCTCCTTGATCCCCTTCCGTGCGTAGATCTGGTTTCCACAGGTAAAGCACTGCGGTCGACTATGAAAGGACTTTAAAACCGGTGAGAAATTCCACGAGGCAGCCCGATTTCTTACCTCTTTCAATGAAATCAATGGGGTGAAAATTGCGGAATTTGATTGAAAGGCGAAGCATCGACGAATTTCTCAACTTACCACGCAACACGCGTTGACATACTGATTCAACACTTCAATTCATGCATCTTTTTACAATATTATAAGCCATTTGATGGAGAAATAGTGTGCACTTTATGGAATTACATGTGCCAGACCTTGAGCGGAGAGAAATTGGAGTCCACTGGCCTGTCTAAACGGACAATGAAAATGGGAGGGGCTCGACGGATGCTGGTGATCCTGGTGGCTCAGCGCGGCTTTTTGCAAACACTGTGCATGTAGGCCTTTCCATCACGATGCCCTTCCCCTTTCTTGTATCGTACCGCAATCTTCTTCAGTTGCAAGCGTAGTCAGTAGCGTGTAGCTTTCAAATGACGTTATGGCTGGAAGGATAAGGCGGGTGCTCCTCCTTTGCTATATCTACATCACCTTCCGTAAAGTTGAGCAAAGCCAGTGGAGATTAATGAGCATTTCTATGGTGATCAAATTGCAAGGATTAGCAGGTTATTGCACGAAAACAAAAGCCGCTGATAAATCAACTCATCCATATCGCTATTCACTCACTGCCTTCCATCGCCTTAAACTCACTTGACGCAGAGTGAGAGAATTCGTCAATGGCACTGTCACTCGAAATGTTGGCTATTCGTGCGCCTTTCTTAGACGTCGGAGGGCACACAATGCACAAAAGAGTAGAATATTGGAATGAAAACGGGATGTAGCCCCCTTGTCATCGTCACGCAGATGGTAATGCGAATACGCCATGAGTAGCCCTGTGGCAATAGAGACTGCAGAGTAGCATTGACGTAGCAATTGCTGTCATAGTCCTTGAATCCCAAATTAAGCTCGAGGGCTTTTGTTTTCTTACAATGGTCTATGGATCATCAGTAAGACGCCCAGGAATACCTCCTAGCTTTGCTCAGGTATTGCAGAGGGAAAACGCTCAACTAAGTCTCTACGCTACAAAATTATGCGATAATTATTTGATGCTTAGGCAGTGACAAAGTGTAAGTTCGATAACAAATTACTTAATTACTTACTCGTGAGGTATACGGCTCAAACAATCTGCCTCTGTTTTGTCCCTATAGTTCAATGTGGTGTGTGCTGCACAGCATCCATTTAAGTCGCACGGCCATTGATCCAATCTCTCCTTGGGTATATCAGAATTTAGAAGGGCAAAAAAGAGTGATCTTTACTACTGTATGCAGTGTGACGATGTTGACGACTTCATCTGGGTATTTCAAATAGTAGCTGCTTGCTCCTTTCCCAGATTCCGTGTAATCATATGTGATCTGGAATGCCTCATTTTCCCTTACTGATCAGTGTTGGCGAGAGGGGCAGCTAGTGAGGTGCCTTGTGGTGCCTGTGGATTGTGTACTAGTGACCACCTACTCTTGCCACGAATAAATGCCATGAGTTCACTCCTCCACTACAATTCCTCTGAAGGTTGTATGGGTGCGTTTTACCCACAAAAATTTGAACGGCGGGAAGGCACTGCGGGAGAACAATTAAAGCTCGTGGCAGTGATGCGTGTTTACAAGCACTCGTTGCTTGTATTGCCAGAAGGAAAGCAACTAACTATCTACGGCAAACGCTTAGGTCACACTAAGTTCAGTTGGATTGCATGGAAGCATGTTGCCTTGAAGGTGTCACTAAGCACAACAGTGACTCGTTAGGTCATCGTCTTTATAACCTACATTTGGCTATTTTGGTTACCACGTAATTAACCTTATTGAAGAACAGAGGAATAAGTCTCAATAGCTACCTCTCAGATTTAATGGGATGAAATTCTGTACAGGTCTCACAGAAATCTAATGAATCTCAAAACTCTTTCGAACACTCAAAAGTGGCTGCTGCAAGGGACAGAGTATGAGCTCCTGAGATCTGCGATAAACGAGCGGTCAACGGCACCAATAAGCAAATTCATGATGGCGAGACTTTCACTAGGGGTTGTTTTTGGTGAAGTCTAATACACGTGTACATATGGCTGTAGCAGTCTAAGACTTAGGAGGGCTGAATACATTTGGTAAGGGATTGGACTAAAACTACTGACGTGCTCAGCTCACCTGACGATGCGGATATGGCGTGTTACAGTCACTTCTACCGATGAGATAAGGCAAAACCTGTACTGATGAAATTCTACGATCAAACTCTACTGCCACTTGGTAGGTAGTAGTTCCAAGTTGTGCGCCAAATGCTGATCTCAGCGCTACGCCTCCACATTCGCAAAATTTTATGCGGACAGACTCAATCAACCTAACTCTTCTCTATTGCTATTAAGATGAAGGCGTGGGGTTGTTAAGAAAGCAAATGTCTCTTTCGCCAGAAAAGTATGCTGAAATGAACTTCTATTGCTGCGAATTTGCTCTAGCATCCTTGTGCAAACTCAGTTAGCAAGGAAACACGAAAACGAAACAACAATTCGCCACAAAATTTCGAGCATCTACAAGACCCGAAGGAAATATTTTAGAAGGAGGGACATGGTTTGATCCACACAACTCGGTGTCATTTAATAAACAATGCAATGATCAAGGCACCGCGATGGAAGTTATTATTTGACAGAACTTTGTTGCCTCTCCATACGTGCGTCTCTTGCTTTTGTCAGTGGAGCAGAGGCTGGATTTGGAGTCCATGCTGTCTTAAGTCCCACACCGCGCATGTGCGCCGGTTTTTCCTCCTCGTCACCTCTTTTGCTTATGCTACTTCTGCTCTCGTGAAATTTCACGTATAGCAGAGAGAAGGAGATGTGGGACCTCAGTCTAGTAGGAAGGCTTACCTAGAGTGGGCGACGCTGGACTCGATTCTGGTACCGTACCCTAACCCATCATTCGTAGCATCAGCATCGACATCGCCGTCTACTTCCACGTCATTGGCATCAGTGAAAGCGACTGACATGGTTTCGAAATTAAGGATTCTAAGCACTCTTCCACGTGGGTGGATCAAAAGGCACTGATGTGAAAGGAAACCTGCCTCCCGTGTGTGTTTGTCCAAAAAGACGTGTTGTGGTCAGCTAATGAGCCTTGCACAAATGCATCGCTAGTGAATTGAAGGTAAACGATGCCAAATAATCACCTCATCTTCAGTCCTACTAAGGCCTTTTTTAGATTTGTTAGTCGTCAACATGAGCAGAACATTCAGCAGGGCTTTTACAGCTCAAATAACAACCCGGGCTTACCACATTGGCAAAAAGTTTGCTTGATTACTTCCTGGTACTGCTTCATCAATGGATGTCAAGTCAGAGCTGGAAATGTTTTAACAACTGAGATGAATCCATTATAATTGCAGGATGTGATTGCAGCACCAAGCTACCAACTTACCTCAGTTCCATTCGAAGACAATTAGGAGCGGCCGTACACAAAAAGTGGTCTTAATTTGTCTATCTTCTTTTAACTTAGGTACAACAGCAATGGGCGGGCGATATGCCCTTACTGCGTTTCCTATCCGCGAGGCAAAGACTCATGAGAAAGAGACAGCAATCTTGAGAAGGAAGTGAAAAATGAGTGGATTGTAATGGCAAGAGCATTGAACGAAGGCGATGACGATGACACTTTGGATCATCGAATGGATCATTGTCTAATGTGAACACTGCCATCATTCAATAGCATTGGATTTTAACTTTTTGATCCGGTCCTTTTCGACACTATTTCCCATTCAATATTTCATGCTTCGAATCGGACTTAAGCCCCTTATACTTTCTTTGATTAATTACGGAGTCTTCTGGGTTTGGTCATCCTTTGTTCTTCGTAGACCTCTAGAGAGGCAAGAGTTAAAGCAAAAATATGATACTGAGCAGAGGTGCATTCAACATCTAAAAATAATTTCTGCTAAGCTTTTTACGTCTAGCAGCATTTTAAATTCAATAAGTTTAATGTAAATTTTTAGTTTCACAATTTTGTGTGAGTTTTGCTTTAATTCCCACCTTCTAACGGCATCGAGATCCGGACTCCTGTTTTTGCCACCCCATTGGCTCGTGAGAAGTCGACATCTGCTCTGGGTCTGCAGATTACCACTCCAAATTCAAAGATGGAGAAGCACTATAAATAGGCGTAAGGAAACAAGCATATTCTTTGTAACACCCTCAGCCGTTTGGAGAAGTAGCCGATCAGCCAGCATGCCATGAAGCATATAGGTACATGTGGTGCTCTACCTTGTTTAGTCGTACATGCTGGAAATCCGGACGCCCTCAGACGCGGACAGATGGAACGCTGCATGCTAGCTGCAAGTAGCGAGAACGTTCTCATGTTCTGTGCAACATCATTTGCATAGAAAGGATTGCAGATTAGTGCGGAGGTGTTAATGAGTGTTGAATGCAAAGGTCCGGTGTTGTACAAAGAAAACTGGAAGCCTTGTCATCCGAAGACGGAAAAGCAGGAGAATGCGAGTGCAACTGCAGTGAGGAAACATGCATCAGTGACAATAAAATAGCAAGGAGACGTTTGGGATTGGCTTATGTCACGTTGACAAAGTCGCCAGTCGCCTTAGCTGTAGAGTAATCCTTCATTCTTAGCAGATGTCAACGATGATGGAACCCTAACTTCATTCTCACTGCGTCTTTTCATTTACTCTAGTAGTTACAGTTTCTACCGTAGCAGGTTTGCCAGGCACGAGTCTCACTACCACACGTCTCCTGGATATTCTTCAGCGCAAAGACAGAGTTTGTGATCCATGACGTGGTGATAGAAAACGTGTGTAATTGCATACTCCACCTCGACAATCGCAGCCCACAGATGACTGGCATGACAAAATGTTGGATAGTTAAGACATCCGAAACCACGGACTCAGTGACTACCTCACACAAAAGGCGAAGGCGGTCCCTAACTTCATTGCAGAATTGTGATGTTTAACAAGGACCTTCATAGCCTGATCACGCCGATGGTCTGCGCGAGAACCTATATCCCCTTCTCTGGAAGTTAATGAAGGAACACACCAGAATTGGATTCCTTCGCATTGCTGCTATGATTTTGGCTGCTAGTTGTTAGCATTGTCTTTAGATGTCACTTAGTAAAAGGGTTTGGTTTCTGAAACAGCCAACACTTCGCTGTGTCACATTTTGGCATGGCTGGTGACCTTGGTTTGAACCTTACCATTGGATGAGCTACAGATCGGAGTGAAGGCAAGCGAAGATATGATATGACGATCTAAAACTTGGTCCCAACGAGCCCAAGTGAGCCGCTCAATGTGGTAAGCCGCAAGGAGGACTGTTAAACGCGCTCATCACAAGCATCTTTCTGACAGGGATTCTTCATCGCAATGTCCCTGTCATGCAATGATGAAGCCAATTAAGGCTAATAATTTAGATCAGCTCAATCTATGTTTTTAAATTTAAAAATATATTAATTCTGTGTCAATGTTATTGTTGCAACCTTTAGTCAATCGGCTTAGACGGTAGGAAGCGGAACTTAGACTTCACGACAGTTAAATTGGAGTATGTGGGAAGGATAGGTAAATAAATGAGTGGCTAAGAGAAAGACTGAAATTGGATTTACGAACAAATAGGACACGAATTCGCAAAGGTATTGCCAAAAAGTTGGATAACTGCATGGTAAAGCATTCAGTTGAAGCTGGAATGGAGACGAATTGCTTGTAACCAGCTCCCCTTGTCACTTGGAAAGGCATGGCAGTGAGAGCTTGCTTGAGACGACCCACACTTTTCCTAGCACACGTTGAAATGCGTTTGATAAGATGTTGTCCAGATATCCACAATGAACTGCTTTTTGATACTTTGCATGCCCTTGCCCAAAGGTGTCAGCATCGATTGCTATGGAGTAAGATAGCCTAGGTTAGGATGAGATTGCGCAAGACAGTGTGCAGTTGCAGAGGTCATTTCGGCTTAGCTAACAAACCTGGCGTTGCATACACTTCTACTACCTACGCCGGACGTCTTTGGACACAACTCGAATAACCTTTTTATAGCGGGCAGCCTCAGGCCCAACCGTGAATAATCGGGTGAAATTCAGCACAACACACTGATACGCCTTCATCCACTTCCACCTATCTGCTGGCGATGTGGACCACTCTTCTAGTTATCTTTACACTACTTATAGAGAGGACATTAAGTAGCGCAGCCGTCATATTTGCGACGATAATTTCTCAAACTTAGGAGACCGACCACGTACTTCTGCGACCGGATTTAAACTGTCCTCTAGCCTACAACGCACAAATAAGGAACACAAATATTCCTCATCACCGCCATCATTAATGTTGATATCGATAGCTACATTGGTGCCACACGTGCCCTTACTGAATTCTGATGCCACTTGCTTATTCAATCAAGCATTGCTACTGCTTACTTGCCTTCCCCATGACTGTTGCAGGTGTCGTCTAACATGCAGGTAGGCAAAGGCTTTTACTGATAAATATCAATTAAAAGGAAGAGAAGGAAGAAACACATAGTGTGCACTGCTGGATGGCCAGCACCAGATCTCATGTGCACCTACAGCAGACATCAAGCACTGGTGATACATGTATCCCAACTATTACGCCTCCTTTGATGAAACATGCGCAGGACAAATTGCCAAAATGCTGATAAGTCCGGTAGCCATATAGAAGACAAAGGCCCTGCAAAAACATTCGATGTGAGGTTTTGCATCTAGAAATCCTTAATGAGAGCGTTATGATTGTAAAACGTGGTAGAGGCGGATTGAGAAGAAGTGGCACAAGCTATAAAATGGACAATCCTCTGATGAATGCAAAATAAAATCGCCACCAAGGAGGAAGGACACCGTGTTAGCGAATGTGAGACAAGACTAATTCTGGCATTTCTAAATGCGAGAGAAGGAAAATGAGTCGTAATGCATTAAGTCAAAGTAATGAACGTGGTCCATTGACTAGCGTGAATTAGCTGATTCCATCACCGGCCACTGTCTCGCCTTGTATGTTTCTGTGAATTGTCAACCGAAGGGATGGCGATTCCAATACCGAGAGTTTGAAAGGAACCGCAGCAGATCAGGCGGCCAAGCTTTTTTGGGAGTGTTCAACTATATCAAAGGGTCTTTGCTATAAAATAATTCATTTTACACATCAGTCTACACCGCCATATGCTTTCTCTTTGCCAGTGAATTTTTCAAACGATGGCCTCTAACACACCCGGGTGTCTTGAATGCGAAACGACTTCGGATAAAGAGGACTACTACGTCGCAACCCTGCCGAAATTGAGACAGTGCCAGTTTTCGCAGTGTACGAATTAATTGCTTTTGATGGTAAAGGAGCTATATTCTGCCAACTCCACTCACTTCGGCTTTTGGTGAATTTGCTCTGATATTCAGGCATTTTCCACTTTTTACACATTCCTTCAAAGCTGACATGTGGTGACACTAATACGTCCTCACCTCAACGACCTAATTTTTAATAAAGCCGAGACCGTTTCACGCGTTAATGGCACGCATAAATTAGGTCAAATTGTTGCGCTGCCTTGCTTGTTGACGGTGCCAGCAGCCACAACCAAGTATACTTGCAGATATGAATTAGCGCAATCCTGAGATTGTAGCTTTTAATCAAGCGTTGATCACACCCTGAAACCTGCCATCATTTGTTTGCGGAATTCTAAATTAAAAAATGAACAAAAAAACATTTACAATAGTATAATACCGTTCAAATTTAGTGCATCTCTTCTTCTGATCAGCGCACTGTTTATGGCACAGCCTTTCGAGTTTTGGTTTTCATAGTATCACAATAAAATCTGGCATTGTTTGGATAAGACGACGTTCCTCTACCTCAATACGTTGCAGAAACTAAGCTAAATCTACCCATATTGCCTGTATATGGTGCATGAACAGGGTTTTATGGCTTTTGTGCCTACAAACCTGCTTCTTTGCAAAAAAGTAGTGGCTTCGTAGCTGTGGTAACTGTGTTGCAAAAGGAGAACCAATCAGACTTAAGAGGTCAGTGTAAAACGTTTATAAATTCACAGAGACAGAACCTGGGGAATAGACACAAATCATGCTGGAAGTGATTGTGGCACTACTATGTGCAGCTCATTGCTCAGGTATGCTCGCTCCTCATTTTCTCATTTCTCGCCCATTTTTCTGTTTGCTTCTTCTCCATTATTGTGTGTCAATACTAGGATGGAAGGAGTCGCCTAACGACTCTCTTTATAAAGACGAAACATGCTCTAAGATGTGGGGCTCCCTTGTAGCTGGGAAGCCATTCTGAGTCTCATACCCATAGGATTACGAGTGTAAGAAGCCTTATGTAGCTGCACTAATGTACATTACTGGGTATGTAATTTTGAATTGCGCATGCTAAAATGCATTTTGAGTGCATAGAGCCCCAGACAAACACTGTGTTTAAGTATTCTCAATCGTGCTGATTAGCCACAGTGTTTCAGTACCACTTTCATTGCACTTAGACTCTAGTGGTGTACGGCTCAACGGCTGCCGTCGAAATCTATTTTTAAATGTTACAGGTGCGTGGCCCTTGGCAAATGTTGGAGTAGTCCCCGTCAATGGGATGAAGGCACGCTTACACTCCCTCACTACATTATTCATTCGAATTCTATTATTTCTCAATGCACTCATCAGAACTCAGTCACTTAGCATTTTACTAGCTTGTTAGTCGCAAAACAAAGCGCATTACATTTTTAAAAAAATAGATTGTTGCATCCTAAAATGCTTATTGTGTGCATCTTGGCGACTAGCTAATTTATGCAGTCTTGGATGTAAACTAGTCGAAATGCGAATTGACATTTAATCCAACGGGGTTCAATTTTCAACCCAAATAAATGCATCTTTCATATCTTTTATTCCCTTGACACTGATTTGATTTAAAGAAAAGCAAGCTCAACCATAGATGACGTAACTAAACATGAAACGATTGAAATCATGGTATTAAGCAGCGGTCTGAAACTGATATCAACCACCTACTTTGTGCTCAATTGCAAGTTTTGAAGGCAATGTTTCAATTCTGTTGCATATTGTCGACCTCTATTCTTGACTGGAGGTACGCAACCGACCCGTGATAAGATGCCTTTTAGTATTTGACTCAGATCAGCTTACATAAGGAAACTGCACCAATGTATGCTCTTTGGTATTCTAACGCGCAGCTTTGTGTTGAGATGTCTGCAGCTCCATTTGTCTGCAACCACTCGCATTGGATCGCTTTCATTTTGCGCATTGTAAGCAGTTGTAAGTGGCCACGCTATTTCCCTCCAGCATTCGCCAGGGAACGTATTCCATTTTTCACACAGTGCGTAAACTTTCAAAAATTCCTAATTTTGACTCAACGATCCTCCCTTGTTTGTTACTACCTGGCTGTCAATTCAGCTTGACTTTAGTAAGCACAATCATTCTCAAGATAAGTCCAAATAACAGCCAAGAATGCTGGAATGATACATGCAATCACAGGCAAGGTTTGATAAGAAACACCAAGCATTAAGACAAAAGGAGAAAATGTATGTGTTCGGTACAACAGTTTTTTAAAAAGAAAAATTGCATTGTGGCTTCTAAGTGAGCACTTATGAATGGTGAGAATGCATTCCTGCAATATGGGAGCCTGCAATGGAAAGAGGCTTGATCGTCGGGCAAAGATTGTCTCAGTTAAAAATGTTCACTTACGCAAGAGTTTAGGTAAGTATCATCCCTATGGAAACGAACAGGATCCCAGAGTTTGCGAAAGTCATATCAGAGCCTCCACTTTCTATCTCCCGTGCCTCTTCTTTCTTTTCCTTGCTTTCTTTATCTCCTGCACTTTTTTCCTCCTCTGATTAAAAAAACACTACTTAGACCACCACGTGACACAATGAGTGTTTAGGTTAAATTCAGTCGAAACCAGCATTAACAAATGCCACGAGGCATGCAGCTTCGAATATGCTACTGAAATATTATACAGAGATTTTGACAGAAACACCACAAGCACCAGCTCACCAACAGGTAGCGTTTTAATTGTTTTGACGTAGTACACAACCCTGTCACTTGCTCCAAACGCTTCGAAAAGTAAAGTGTATGCTTTGTCATGATCCGGTATCTTGAGAGTAATCGCTCCAAGTGAGAAACCTCCATTTTTATGATGAGGGGCGTCGGAGGGATAAACTGGTTTTGCAAACAGTTTGAATCGGTCTGCATGGAGTTCACCCAGACCTCGGGTGTCCCAGCTAAACCGATATGTCTGGGGGCCTACGTGGCTCCAATCAAAGTGCTGTGAAAGCAGAACCAATTCCGTCTTGTTGGCATCAATCATCGTCATTGCTGAAAAGCAGATAAATATGCATTGATCATTTAATTTGCTCTTATTCTTTCTAAATGAGTCACAAGGATGCAGAAATCCATCTACCCCTAAAAGTGCGCATTCAGTATTCAAGAACCTGTTGTCACTATTAGGGTTCTTCACTACGTCTAGCCAAGTTCATTTTATACTTTACAAATGAATGATGTGCTGCCTTATGAGAGGAGGCTGAATTGTGACCTGTGCATGACAAGCCCGTTTTACCCAAAAAGTGACCAATTATTCAGCATTCCATCTAACCGAAATGTAGATTCTGACAATATTCCTCTGTGTTTGAGGAAAATATTAAAAGGTTACCAATGCCTTTCAATGATGTTTGTCTCATAGTTACCATTGTCATGTTCAAAATGTATACCCGATGGCATCTATACACAAATGGATGATTGTTCATTTTGTTTGAAATAAGAAACATCCAGTGTCACCTGCGTTGTGGTATGACATGACATTTCGCATCATATTTAACGATAACCGAAACCGTGCGTGACTCTCTGTGGACAGACACGGGTGCAGAGGAAACGGTGGATCTTTGTACACTACCAAGATTACAGCTGATGTCGATAAAGAAATTATGACCTATTTATATGAGACAAAACCTTAATTACTTGCTAGAAATCTATTTCGAAATGCATTAAGTAGTTGCACTCCAAAGTGTGGTAATCTGATTCCATCTTGATAGAGCGAGTGAAGTAAAAACGTGTCATTATTAACGAGGTTAAATCTAAACGCCGTAAATCTCAGAGGATTGACAGGCAACAACCACACAAATATTCCAATTGTTTTTAAGATATTATCTCCTATCAATTTCTCATGTATAGCATGAGTCCACAGAATTGGATTGCATTATTAGGAATGGCAACATTTAACAGTTATTTTCTTTTTTGATATTGGAATTCCAGTGCAGCATTTTGCACTTTGGCCGTCTTTCACGCATGGTTTGCACAGCAGGTCAACCATTGTGGTACAGGTGGGGTCAAGCATGCATCGGCACACTGCATGACGTTCCCGTACTAATAAGCCTTCTTGTTGTAATTGACCCAAATAAATGATCATATCAACGCGGTCACATGCTGCCTACCACAGTGCAGACAGTACAGGCCGCTATACATGACCCACCACCTAGCACGCGAGACCAGTGCGTGCATAACCACAAACACTCGCTTACCTGTGGGTAGTGTTTCTATTATACCATTGTAAAGCCAAACGCTGACTTGATCTTTGAAGGCTTCGAGGCGAACATTGTACCTTCTGTTGGGTTGCAGTCCACGGAGAGTGACTGCTCCAAGTCAGAAATCAGCAGTTTGCAGAAATGGGTTGCCAGTTAAATCGGCTGCCATTACACTTAGAACAATGTGGTTGGCGTCGAGTTTAGCCAGGTTGTGGATGTCCCAACTTAATTGGTAAGTCCGAGGATCTACACGACTCCATTGGAAGTAGTGTGAAATCGGTGTCCCTTCTGTTTTGTTCGCCTTCGCCACCATCAGTTCTAAATGAAAAGTAACAATAGGTATTGTTGTCCAATACAGAAATTTTGGCGCCAACATCCTGACAGTGGTGGAAGTGAATAAAAGGTCCTCATAGCGTTTATGCTCTCAAGATCTTAAAATTTTCCTGCTTTTGGCTAGGCATGAGTGCAAGTGAGTACTGTCATCCAAAAAAGAGCTAAGCATTTCCAATTGCACGCACACTCGTGAAATTTTATAAAGACAGGACTGTTTGTTTAAATTTGGTTTGTTTTGTGCAGACAAAAGTCTAATGCAATTTGAATATCGACTGCCATTCGCAGTAGAAATTCATGCCAATTGTTCATGCAATGAAGCATTGAAATGGGAAAAGGTGAGGATATGGCACCCATACTATATCTACCATGCTAAACTAAACTAGATTGTATCTGGAAACCATCCGTGTTGATGCATGAATAGTATTTGTGATCAAGACATAGGGTGATGTTGATGCTGAGACTGCATTGTCACTTCTATGCATCAAAGCTCTGGGGTCACATGCAGACGATTTTGACAGAAATCTGATTTTTGCTAAGATTCACAGCACACTGTGCACTGTGCGAGGCACAAATACACCTTTTTTGCATCTATACTTGCCATTTTGAGCCACTGTGCAGATTAGTGGTTATCAATGACACCAACAACTTTGGAAACGCCAGCAATGATAGCGATGGATCTGTTCACCACTGAAGTCAGCAACAGCAATGTGGAGACGAGAAATCACAACGTGAGTGGGCAGATCCCTAATGCCACAGTGGAGTTATGCGGATGGACTTCCAGAACCTGCATCTCATCGTCAATTGACCTCCATTCTTTACCCGTTTGTAAAGTTGCTGCTTAATTTTCCTGCGGCACTTGGTGCGCACATTGAAGTGAGGTAGCAGTGTGACAATGTACCAGCTACTGCAAAATATAAAAATCCTGTACAGCCATGCCGTTCAGGTGAAGTGAGAAGCAGATGCATCTGAAGAGTATCTTGAAACTCAACATCAATTGCTAATAAAAAAATCGGGTAGATTTAAACTCAACAAATCATCCCAGGGGTTCCGACTTAAATTGACGGTGCAGTAGTAGTAAGTGACCAGAAGCACCGCATTATCTGTTGCAAGTTTTGACTATCTACCAAACAGCTCATATTTACTGTTCATCGGCCCTGTTTCGTGGGTGCTCCTTGCACTCCGCTCTCTAGGCAAATATCGGTGGGCGTTAGTGCAGGTTACTTCAACTTTTCCAAATCTGGAGAGTTTAAAGTGTGGAATTGCGATAGAGTGTGTGTTCACTAAGGGCGTTTTGCCAAGCATCCCTCATTGTATGCGACGCCCTTCTCGCATGTTGTTGTCAGGGTTTTTGTGTGACCTAGGCACTATCATTAGGTTTACAGGCCTCGAGACGTTGTTCCCCTACCGCCCAATGATGACGAGGATGTGGGTGAAGAGGGCAGTGCTCATTGCTGACCTTGTGCTGGCGATGTGATTTAAACAGGCGATGAAAATGGCTTAGGCGAGCAGTCAACCCGGTGTGACTCATCTCCTCTCCTTCTACCTAGGTGTCCATTCATTTCATTTCCTTTTACCTATGGGGTCTCTCTTTCCCAGTAAAAACCAAATGTTTGTGAGACTTATTTATCAGTGCCTTATTTTCCAGTTACCTCAGCTTCTCTCACTGCACCTCGCCTTATCCTCGACAGCTTTGAAGCTTTTAAGCCCCTTTGATCCACTAGTGAATGCTTCACCCATGCTCTACCACAACTAGTAATGCAATCCGCGATATGCACGGATCCCCTTCTTGCAGCATTCATTCAATTGAGAGCATGTCCTTAGCATCAATTTGTAGCATTTCATGATGACTAAAAGCACCAAACAGCCTTGCCATCCCATGTCCTCCAATCTTGTAGTTTTGAACACTTTTGCTATTGAATGCGTATTACACCCACTGTGGGGTGTCGAGGAAGCTAAAGCTTTATAGGACCTGCTACACAGGTGAGAGGGGACAGGAAAATGAGGACAGTCACTGACTAGAATGCTCAAATTTAATGGGCATTCTGTAACCCTTTCTACAATGACCAAATATGGAGTTGGGTTACAGCAAAACTGTCGGTGGTGGCTTGACGTTCCCGAGCCGTGAGTGCCATGCTCTACCTTCCCGCCTGTGGAGATGGAGAAGAGGATATCGAGACGTCTGATTGGCGCTACATGTTGAGAAGGTCGAACTTGTTACGATAGAACAGAGATAGACGGTGAAATATATCCCTGATTTTGTGTATGAATTGACCATGTCTCTGCAGTGGACAGAGCTGAGGGGTGAGAGGTCATCGTTTCCAAAAGGTGCGTCCGTTTGTCATACTTTGTGCTCGATGAGTGCAAACATTTGCATCTATTCAGCCAAGCACTTATCCTTCCCCATTAATAGATTCAATTCTCGAATGAGTGATATTGTCGGAGGTGTTTCTTAGACCCATACGAGCCCTTGTAAACACTGTCGCAATTATCAACGAATTCCTAACACGAAATTTGTGCATTTTGTGCAGTGAGTGAAATGCAGAGGATTTCAATGTATTTTGAGATGGTTACATTGCTTATGAAAACCGTGCCAACCTTGACCTGACCTAAGGTCTTCTACATGACCCCACTCTCTGTAAGCCGTCGTTCTAGGACTCCTCAATATACGTGATGAAGTCTCTGCTGGCCTAGTGGGGGAGAAGAGCGGCGCGACTGCTTCGGCATAACGAAGATGTGTTTCACCGAGCCTACTGGCAGCACATAAGGCCTACCACGAATTATGCGCTCTGCCGAAAACTCACCCGGTGTGGTGCACAACGCACAACCTCTGCATTTGTCAAATCTACATGCTTCCGATCTTTTTACTTTTTTCAATCTAACAGTGTGATGGCAGATATCAAGTGAAGCTACTAACGGCGAACTTTAGCAATGCAAAGCCAGTTATTGGCTCCCTCTATGAAGCGTCTGCAGACCGACCTTAGCTGTCCTTCATTTCGTGCATGTGATGTCGGCGTTTTGTTGTTCTAGCTGTTTTGTGGTTCTCATAACATGTTTTAGTGGTAGCGACTTTGTGCGCCCTAATTTTTCATAAATACGTAAGCTGATGACTTTTAAAGGTATTCTCGGGGGAGCTATGCTTGGAGCTGGGAGTCGCTAAACTGAATTGTTTTGGAGGCGAGAGTCCACACGATTTCATGCATTACATACATGAGCGATGACAACGCTTAACCTGTCGAAGCGGTCGGCGGTAATGCCTATCAGAGTTAGGCCCATGTTCCATGTCACTTTCAAGGCCCACAAATTAGTTCACCTCCCAAAATCCCCTTTTGCATGGAAGAAATAGCTTGACCAGTACTTGAAATTCGACACCTCATCACCTCAGCATGGTTTCATTTGTATCCATCTGATCACTAATGGCTTACAAATGTTTGCAATTTCTCAATGGCTGTCACATTGATAACGAACTGACATGATTTTAGTTGTGTATGGCAGTGAGAGTGGCCTCATGTGTCGGAACCATCAGTCCTCCTCTCGGTCTACTTGTTACCAAAATTATGGAAGGGGAGAGAAGAAAGTAAAGACCAATATCGATCGCCGAGTACTTTGAAGTACTATTGACCTCGTATTCGCGTCATTTGATGTGTATTAGATTCTGTGCTAATTGGGTGGGTTTTGAATTGGCGTGTCTTATTATTCATCACACAGTTAATCCCTTCATCCTTTGAGTTCATGTAACACGTGGATGGGCACGCAGTGCGCTCTGCGTCCACCGAGCTATGCAGAAATATCCACCTGTTGTAGGTACTTCCACATGCATAGCATCAACAAACTTAACACCGGATCCATAAATCAGGTAGGTTTACGCTCACACTGCTGCCATTTTTGCGTGCTCTTTTCATTGCGCCAGAGGTGCTGAATTTGTTGCTGTGATTTGCATAGCACCGACCACTGTGCCATGAACTCGGAGGTGTTTGGTTCTGCGTGTTACAGGATGGCAAGGCCGCTGACAGACCTGATTTTAAACGCTGGAGTGCGCAGAAGTCTCAGGATGGATAGTTTGATAACTGGCTGTGAAAATTATCATTGTTGCTCAGGCCTCGAATTCCGTGACAGATGATCCCTCAGAGCTGTAGACAACTATTCAGGCGTAAGTCATGGATACTGCTGTGGTGACATGAATTCAAGTCGTGCAACGATTAGTTGTCATCTTTCGCGGGTAGACTCATGTCTAACGCTTGAGCATGATATGACGTCGTTGAAAGTAGTTGGTTCAACGCGATTAATGCTCACGAATCTTTTATTAGTCTAAACCGTAAACTCAAATTTTATTGGCTTCTATAGCCTATAAATACAGTGAGGAAATGAGTCGAAGGAACAGCGCAGAGCCGTGTGGTCACAATCTCATCATGCGCAGCTTTACATTGATAATGTTTGAGGACCTGTTCAATCCCGAACGACTCCAACATCTGGTAATCCTGCAAGCAAACGGTATTGTTCATCAAATTATTTTATCACTCCTTATGTATCGCCTTGTATGCGTACTTTTGTACCTCAAGGTTTTGTACCTTTTTTGCCAGGTGGAGGCACAGACCAACTTCGAACTATTACTACGTCGCTGATCCTCCTAACAACGAACTCACTCGTACTTGACACTTCTTCAATGCTACGTCAGCTGCTGCTGCAACCACAAGCACAGCAACCGTTCCTACTGCCTCATAAGTGCCAAAGACTTCATGCAAATGTCTCATCACTTCCCAATTACTCTTTTCTCCACCGAATTGGTGCTCCCGTACCTATGCATGATTCAGGAAACATCTTTACAACGGCAATCGCAGAACAGTCTCAGGTGCGCCAGACAGTATCTGAGGCACAAAGACAAGGAAGACGCGGGGGTCTCTTAACCCCGTACCAAATCGGTGTGTTGGTCAAATGCTTTAACAAGAAAAAATACCTAAAAATGAGTGAGCGCGAAGAATTGGCACATCGTATCAACATGACGGAGACTCAGGTTGGTCAAGCATGAAGGTGTCAAATGAACTTGTTTAATAGAGAGCTGTTAGTGTGTAGAGATTGGTTGTCTACCATTGAGTCGTCCAAACTCGTCATAACTTCGATTATTCTGTTAGATCAAGATGTGGTTCCTGAACCAGCGATACAAAAGAAAGAGAATCGGTGGGCGAATCTTTGACAATGAGCCGCATCTAGCATGGCCAAACGTTCGTAATATGGCTAGAAGCATCCCATCAATTGACTCTCAATCACAACAGAAGCACAAGCAACAATTTACGACGCTGGCAGGGTCTCTTGAAAATCAGCCTTGCTCTGAAACAGACCAAAGGCAGGATGACGAAGACGAGCATATCAAGAAATTAGAAGAACTGACAAACCAAGTTATTGGCTTCCTCTATGAAGCGTCCGCGGATTAACCTTAGCTGTCTTTCATTTAGTGGCTGTGATGTTGGTGTTTTGCTGTTCTAAGTGCTTCGTACTCCTCATGGCATGTTTTGATGGCAGCCACTTTGTGCATCTCAATCTTTCATGAATAAATTGATTTCTTCAAAGGCTGTTCTCATGGGGGGCTATGTACAAAGTAGGAAGTCGCTAGAATGAGTTGCTTTGGAGGTGAGAGTCCACGTAGTTCGATGTATTACATGCATAGGCAATGGCAACGCCTAACTCATCGAATGCTAATGGCTGGCGGGAATGAATAATGACCGCTTTTACGTTGCCCATGCTAACATGACCAAAGATGTGCTCCTACAAAACAAAATGAGAGGAACAATTCCAATGTGTTGATAGGATGCTCTTAAAGAGGCTTTGGCTAAAAAACGTCACTTTTGGTGAACGGTTTGCCTGAACGGTCTGCTCCCCTTTTGTTCACATCCCAGTCACTTAACATCCTGACTACGATTGTCTGCAGCCTCAAATTCAGAGTCGTGATGTGTGTAGTGGTGCCTGCTTAATCACTTTTCATCGATAATTTGTTAATCTTTAGACATTTCACTATGTAACAAGGACTTGGAATCTGATACCTTGATAGACCTATCTTTAGGCAGCTGGTCCCCTATATACGTGTTTTTATCTAGCCTTCTGGCGGTTTGGCCTAGACGAAGACTTCCACAGTAGTTGTGCCTTAAGATTAGTGTGTAGCTATCTGCTGTGGCTCTAGAGCCTTGTTCATTTGGGTTTTGCATGCTGACATGCATGAATCAAATCCATCAAATTAGCCAAATTGCTATCCCATAATGAGTGTGGGGCCGAATCAAGGGAAAATGACTAGGTATACGATCAGGGTTATTGAATAAGCGAATGACGCAGAAGAGCGTTGTCCATCCTCTGCGCTTCGAATGTCACTGCAACATATTGCACTGAAAATCAAGCCAACTTTACAGTCTCCTGGCGCTAGTCGTGCCGGTCAATTCATTCCTCCATGCAGCTCACCTTTGCTGTCACACGTGAGTCGATTCGCGTCGTCATTTCACCTCAGTTGTTTTATCTACTCGCTTAAACTTGCTTCATAAAAATAAATAATTATTAAAGCTGCCAATCTTATTACTGAGCTCTGTAAATAACATTTTCTAAGGCGTATGCCACTACAAAGCATTAAGTAGAGGGTTACCTTTTAGTTGACTCTAGCAAGACGAGAGTGTGATGGAATCAACTTTCAAAGCAATTTGTCTTAAGATAAGTAAGAGTACATGAAAAGGTCCAAGTCAGACAATAAAGTTGAACACAAATAAATTTGCAATAGACAATGCTATCTGTGATATAGATCTATACGCAGATAAT